>CALNHX010003086.1:0-159109 GCA_940337035.1 Agriotes lineatus | reverse complement strand
TAGCTACCCTTCAGGAACAAATCAACGCTCTTACACTAGATTTGCAAAACACCACTCTAAAATATAAAAATTGTTTATCAGAACTTAGGGACATCATACCCTTATAATAAAGCAGAAAATTCCCAAGGTCAAACATTTATGCTCGTGGTCTATGTGTAGTTACCATTTTGGGCGTGGTCTTGATATTAGCAGCGTTGCCAGACCTGGTACAATTCTAAGAATCTGGTACATTTTGAAACCGTTTCTACAAATTTATTTCGTACAGTGTAAATCTGGCAACAGGGCTAAAATCGTCGTGTTGACAGCTGGCCTTTAGTTAACGAAGAAGGAAACCCTCATTTCTGTTGTAGAAAAGTGAGTATTCGTTATTATATTTTCCATTTTAATTTTGTGTGCTCTTGTGTGACATAACCTAAGATTTGCTTCGAAATTTTATCTGGCAAAAACAGAGGCAATCAATGCGTTTCGCACTGCACAATTTTCATTATTATCAATCCTATTAACGACATAATTTTACAGTACATTATAATTACAGATACCTTCCTTAAAGGAGAAAAGCAGCTAAATGAAATGAAACAAGAATTCCTCGACAGTAGACAAGTCTTGTCTGAAAACTGGAAAGAAGCTGTAAGTGAAGCCAAAAAGCAATACGAAGCGATGGATAGCGCGCTAGAGGTGAATTTATTAAAAGTGACGCTGTAAAATACCTTTATTAACTATTGCGATTTCAGATTCTACATAGTATACAAACTGTAGTTCAACAGTGCCCACCGCTAGCCAAGCTGCAGAGAGATTTAGAAGAAACAAGCTTTCAGAGCGCATCGTCGATGCACATAGCTGCCCCATCCGACTGCAATGCCAACGGGGCATTGCTGAATTCCGTTAACAACTTAGAGATTCCTTCACCCATAAATAGTACTGCCTAAGTTACGTACTAAAGCGTGTGTTTAGTTATCACGAGTACGTTGTGAACCAACACTTATTACATTCAGTTGCTCTCCGAAAAACTGATGTCTTCCGAGCTTTAGCATTCAGTACAAACGAGTTATTTATCAGGTTGTTGCTGCGGAGGAGAACATCGTTGCCATAGTCGAGTGCAGTTCCAGCGCATCTCGTACTGCTGAACCAGCAGATGGACAAACAAAACGCCCAGTAGGAAATGCTCTCTCTTTTAAAGTGGATGTTCAAATGATTGAGAGGAATCATCGTGAAATGACAAGGAGGAGTTTCTAACGTGCAGAAAGATAAAACGTAATCTGAAGTTAAGTGATATCAATTTGGAATTAGTTCATATGGCAAAAAGCAATAACTCTGTGTATATTAATGAATCTCTCTCATCGTTAAATCGACAGCTGTTTGCGACAGCTAGAGATTATAAAAAGGAGAAGAATATTAAATATCTTTGGTCTAAAAATGGCAGGATTTATATGAGGGCAAAAGATAATAGTAAAATAGCCAAAATTAAAAATGTTCTTTGAATGTTTGAATAAAATTGATTTAAGAAACATTTTATATATTTCTATCGATAATTCTATAAAATTATATGGAAAATATTTTCTTTTGCATTTTTTAGAACACAAAGTAATTCCTGTTTTATTTTTATTTGTATTTCTATACAGTTTGTGGTTTACTTTCAGTTATTTTGGTTGCTTCGCAAATATAACTTCATTTAGATTTTTGTCAATATTTCTGCTATTAAGTTTATTGCTATGTTGCTGCAAATGTCTTTATGGTAATATATTTAGTTTTACTTCTATTAATCAAATATTTATTTTTATGAGTTATCGTATAAAGTTTGTTTATAGTAATAATTCTGAGGTTTATCAGTATCTGCTGATGTTGATTAATTGCTTAATCGATTTACAAATTTACAATTTCCTATTATTCCTACAGCAAGTTGTAGTATAGCTATTGAACAGTTGTGGATCAAAATTATTTAAAAAAATTTAACGGTTGTCATAGGAACAGTTTATCGAAGGCAGGAGTTTGGATGCGCTGACTTCATTGATACCTTGGAGGACTCCTTTTAACTTATTGCACATATGACGGACGAGATAGTGTGTCTGGGTGATTTTAACATAGATATGTTATCTATAAATGATAAAAGTACTGAAAAATGATAAAAACAGCTCTACATTACTGGACCTTATTTTGGTAAACGATAAAAAATGTATAGTCAATTACGGTGCGACTGATGTACATGGATTATCTGAACATTGTTTGGTTTATTGTGACTACCCTATTAAATGTAAATTGCATCGCAAAAGTTTTTTTGTATACTTACAGAGATTTTGCTAATTTTGATTATGAGGAGGTATATAACGACCTTCAGTCTCTTCCATGGCACAATTTAATAAATTTAATCATAGACAGTGCGGACAGTAAAAGAATTCAGCATATGCAAAATACATGCCTGAGGTTTATTCATGGTATTAGAAAATTTGATCACATAACACATAAACTTAACGAAATTAAATGGTTAAATATGCACAATCGTAGAATACTTCATTCAGCCACATTGTTTCATAAAATTATCTCAAATAAAGTATCCTCTTATTTACTTAATAAAATTGAATTTAGATGTGATGTTCATAGTGTTAATATGCGAAATAGAAATTTAATTACGCCTCCATATCACAAAACTGCAATGTATGAGCCATCCTTTTCTTACGATATAGCTTATTTATAAAATTCTTTGCCGGAGTATCTCAAAACCTGTTCACCTGAGAAATTTAACTCTAATCTATTTAAAATTCTACTTAATCACCAAATCGGTGCAGCATAATCACTCTCTTACATACAGTGTGTCCCAGGATTGATGTTACAAGAGGTGAGATGTACTAAAAATTTTTGAATTTTATTTTAAGGTTCTGGGATTCGGTCCTGCTTGATTTGAAAAGAATTTTAAGAATATTTTCATTTTTTAAAAAACAAGTAGGCCTTGACAGGGAAGCGAAAACTATTTTATTTTCAGGTAAACTACCCTTTTTTATATGATACGGCAAAATTCTATTAAGGAAAGTTGTTTATAATGATAAATTATGGCGCTATACAAAATTTCAGAAAGATCTGTCGAATTAGGAAAAACCGTTATTTTTTAAATTATTTTATTTTATTTTCAGGCAAACCACCTTTTTGTTCATGATACGGCAAAATTGTATGAAGAAAAGTTGTTCAGAATGATAAATTATGGCCCTACCTATACAAAATTTCAGAAATATCTGTTGACTTAGATTTAACCGTCATTTTTAATAAATGCAATTGTTTAATCCAAAAAATAACGTTTTTCTACGGTTACCTTTAAAACTGACTATTAAGCGCTCACTGTCAATGCGAAAAGTTAGCGATTCACACATTTTTACTTCCTTTTACAATAAAGGAAGTATTGGATTCACCCCAAAAATTCGAAATTGAGTTTTCAACAGATCTTCACGTTTTAGAGTCCCCTGATCCCAAAAAACATATTTTTTTTTCATTGGTCTGTCTGTGTGTGTGTCTGTGTGTCTGTCTGTCTGTCTGTCTGTCTGTGAACAGAATATCTCAAAAACGAAAAGCGGTATGGCGTTGAAACTTCATATATAAGTTTTGTGTACTATGTATATGAGACAGCAAGCTTTTGAAAAAAATCGCATAACCGGAAGTAGGTGTTTACTCTTGTGATTTTTAAGTTTTTTTCGATTTTTTCAAAAACGGCTTTAACGATTTTTTTTAAACTTGACATTTTTATTACATTTTGTATGTGTATTGATGTGAGATAGATGATTTTCCAGTTGAATACTTCTAAAATGGGTTTCTTTTGTTTTTTTGTCTATTTTTTTATTAACTCTTATTTTAAATAGAACACCCGGTATATTATTACATTTTTGAATTCAGCTTAAAATTCTAGAGAAAGTTTGTCTCTTGAACTAACGCTCTATTTTGTACCGTTTTCGTATAATTGGTAATTTTTAAAAAATTTTGACAAATGCTTAAAAATTCAAAATCACATTTTTTTACGAATTATAAGATCACTGTAAAAGGAAGTTGTGTGCGTGTATCACACCAGATTTTTTCCCTAGTAACCATTTTAGCATCGCAACCACGTAAACAATGTCTTAATGAAATAATCGCGTCACTTCATTTTACTTTACGCATCGCCATGGCTAACCTGATTATTAATTTAATTCGTCATTTTTCTGGAACTGGCTAAAATTATTGACAATTGCATCACGGTGCGTCCATCATCACGCAACAGATTTATTGAGTTTGTGAGCTTTTGTGAAGTTGAAGATGGAATCTGAAGGTAATTGCACCCAGCCTGAAGTATTTGAAGCGACCCAGACAGCAACCAACGAGTGTTGTTGCCGGCCAAATAGCGCGGCCTTTATGAACGGCGGTACAACGACTTCATCAAATGGTGTGTATCGAAATTTCAATTATTTAACAATTTTGTTATTTATTTATGACCGTAGAAAAATTTTTGTATGTATTTCGAGTGTAAAGAGCCATTTTGGTATTCGGTTGCTTTTTCGCGCCTCGCTACCGCTCGGCACGAAACTCGCATCCTCATACCAAAATTGCTCTCTTTACACACTAAATACATAAATATCTATTTAATCTAAGTCGACAGATCCTTCTGAAATTTTGTAGAGGGTTATAATTTGTCATTCTAAATAACTTTTGTTAATAAAATTTTACCGTATCATAAACAAAAAGGGTAGTTTACCTGAAATTAACATACAATTATCTAAAAAATAACGGTTTTTTATAAGTCGACAGATCTTTCTGAAATTTTGTATAGGGGTATAATTTATCATTATGAACAATTTTTTATAAAATTTTACCATATCATGAACAAAAAGAGTACTTTACCTGAAAATAAAATAGTTTTCGCTTTCCTGTCAAGGCCTACTGGTTTTTCAAAAACTGAAAATATTCTTAAAATTCTTTTCAAACCAAGCAGGACCGAATCCCAGAACCTTAAAATAAAATTCAAAAATTTTTAGACCATCTCACCTCTTTAACATCAATCCTGGGACACACTGTATATGTTTAACATTACAATATTATTGGTCTACAGTTAGTGTCGTTAATTATTTAATATTTGTTATCTAAGTGGAAAAGCAGATGCTATTTTAAATAGTAATCTGAATTTGCCCTTTTGGTGGTGAAATGGGGGTTGTCGAAATTAAGTGTCTTTATTGCGCAAAGGACATTGGCATAGATGACCTACCTAAATGTTCTAAAATGTGCAGGTGTACAAAAAAAAGGATGAAGAATTTAAATTAGATCATAACCATGGCTACTACTACCAGATACAAATGCAACTCGCTATTACTGGAGTTAATTACTGTGATTTTGTGGTATGGAGTAGTAAAAATTTTGTCCGTGAAAGAATACATTTCAATGAGGTATTTTGGGAAAAAGAAAGCGCTATTGCTATGAAGTTTTTTAACAATGTGATTATGCCAGAACTTCTCGGTAGGGCATCCAATCCCGGGATCCCAAAATGTCGGTATCCCGGAATCCCTAATTTTTTTATCCGGTATTTCAATCCCGGTATTTTTCCCCAATACCGGAATTTTCGATATTTTTGGGATTGCTTTTGTGTGCACTGCGTCGCAGTTCGCAGAGTCTGCGAGTCGCCTTACCCGGCCTGGCCGGCGCCAGACATGGAGCAACATGTTGATAGATAATAATTAGTATGGTTCAGGGTAGTAGCAGTTAGCAGATGTGTCCATAAACGGCGTAAACTGTGTTCAGTTGTGTTGTCACTGTTGCTTGCATATTTACCTATTATACACCTACAAGCCTATGATATATATGGATAATACTAGAAAGACCGGTTCTAAAAACAGGAAATCCAAGTATTGAACACCGGAAATCCGGGTATTGAATACTGGAAATACCGGTACTGAAAACAGGGAATCCCGGTTTGAACACCCTAAATCCTGGTATTGAATACCGGGATCCAGATAGAATTTCTTCAATACCGAAATCCCGGGATTGAAAATTCAGTTCGGTATTGGATGCCCTACTTCTCGGTAAATATTTCACAAATAAAGCCGTTAAGGATGCTGCAGCTAATACTGATGTATTCAAAGAGTCGTTAAATGTTAATAATGGTACAAACTTAATGTTTTGTAATAAAAGTAGTAGTACGGAAACAAGGACCACTGCTCTCGTAGCCACGCAAACTAAAGATAACAGTATATATTGTTTGTGTAAGGGTCCTGATAATGGAACGCCTATGATTGCTTGCTGTAATTTGCACTGTTCCGTGGAATGGTTTTATCTGATTTTTATTGGCTTAACATCTGTACCTAATACTGAATGGCATCTCCCTTTATGTAGTATAAGTGAAAGTAATAGTATTTTGTATTATATTGGTATTGGAATATAAAATAAAAGCAAATAAATATTTGATCGATTTATTTATTATCACTTTAATTGCAGTACTGTAAAATAAGTAAATACAAACATCATGTTTTTAAAAGCACGACCCCTGCGATATGTGAAAAACGCAGGTCTATTTTTAAATACGTAACCGAATGCGCCAAGTAGCTGCTATAGAACACTGCAGTTTAAATTGAAACTAAATGAATTAATAACAGATTCATCCATTTTCAAGTATTCTATATTGTATATTGGTTATTTATATTTATACAGTACAGTAAACATTGCGCTTCCATACTTTGACCAAAATTATTTAAAAAGATATTTTTGTCAACTACACGGAAAAATTGCATGTTTAACACATTGGAAAATTCCATGCTCACGTAAAACTTTTACATTTGCTGGAAAACTCTCACTTTTCTTAACTTGTAGAACAATCTATTAATTCACTAGCGATTTAAGAAGAAAATTAACTCGCTAGCATATAAACATTATAAACAGTTACTTATGGTTGCTATTATAAAAATAATAATAATAATGCCAGTTTAAAATGACAAAGAAATAATAATTAATCGAGTTATTTAACAATATCAGTAACGGCGTAACTGGAGACTTGAGTTACCGCATTTATATTTTTATGACGCTCAACGGCTTAAACCTTAAAAGAAACACAGATTGCAGGCAGCTGAAAATTATTTCGGTGGAGCAAATAATTCTCACATATAATCTCATGTCACAAGAGCATTAATTCTTTCCGGATTTTTTTTTGACTGCTTTCCAACAACGTCATATTAATTAGGACGCCTTCCAGGGACGTGCGTTTCCTTTCCAGAGACTTTCCATTTAAAAATATATTTTTTGGAACTTTTCCTTACTGCCAATCTCTAGCGTGCTTTTAAAACTTTCTTTAGTGCAACAAAGTTATTAAATTCGTCTTACATTTTAAATGCGGCATATGCCGCGGGGTTTAAGCTAGTACAAAAATATGTCAATAACAATTTACCAGCTTTTGAATCTTTAAAGAAAATTATTGACGATGCAGAAAACTCAAACGTAAAGGCTGTATTTTTGATGGACTGCATTCAAAATTATCCCAGAAAGAACCCAAAATGGTCAGAATTAACAGTGCGAATGTGTACTGTTTGAAGGTTCTGTCCTCCTAAAGGTTACGGCTTCTGCCGAAAGAACTTGACTGTACTGCCATCAAAAACAACTATTTGGCGTTATCTTGGCACGTTTAATGGACAAAACGAACTAATTGCAGAACGTCTACAGGTTGAGATTAAACAGATGAAACACCCAACACAAAGGATCTGTTCATTAATAGTCGATGACATGGCCATAAAAGAAAAAATGAGTTATAGTCGTACAGAAGATTGAATTTATGGTCTTGATACATGTAGCACAAGTTTTGCTGGCCAAACTCCCATCATCGCTAACAAGATGTTATGTTTTGTGGTACAAGGATTGTCAAGCAGGTTTATCATTCCGGCAGGATATTTCTTTCACGCTTCGCTAACAACCGATGTTTATTATTCTTTGACAATGAGGGTACTAAAACTTTTAACTGACTGTGGATTCATTGTCCTAAGGCTTGTAACTGATAATTTTTCGTCGAATACTGCACTTTTTAAAATGCTAAGTGGAGGATCATCAATTCAAAATCAAATCGAACACCCGTTTCTTTCACCTTTACCGTTTTTTTTTTATCTTTTGATTTTTGCCATGCACTGAAAAACGCTAGGAATTTATTTCTGGATCGTGATATGTGTTCATCACAAGGAATTATTTCTTCTTCATATTTAAAAAAATTATATAACCTGCAAAAAGATCTACCAATTAAGCCTGTCCGTTATTTGACAAGAAAACACTTACATCCTACAAGTTTTGAGAAAATGAATGTTTTAAGAGCCATACAAGTATTTACTCCTGCTGTAACTGCTTCATTAAAATTTTTAAAAGAAGCCGAAGATGAAGGTTTTGTTGGCATTGATGCTACAGTGTTGTACATGGAAAACATGTACCACTTCTTCCAAGTGCACAATGTTTCAAATAGGTACCAATGCATTCGCACTTTAAATAGCGATATTGCACCTTACGTTCATGT
Source organism: Agriotes lineatus (assembly GCA_940337035.1). Classification (NCBI taxonomy): domain Eukaryota; kingdom Metazoa; phylum Arthropoda; class Insecta; order Coleoptera; family Elateridae; genus Agriotes; species Agriotes lineatus. The sequence continues at coordinate 150,627 of CALNHX010003086.1, read as the reverse complement.
TTCCGATGAAAGGCTACACTGGCTAAATATTACATTTCCGAGTTACATAGATGAAATACAAAACAGTTCTGTCAGTAGAGGCATGCAAGGATTAACAGATGAGACAGCGCATGCTTTAAAATTTACAGCACAAAGTACATATTTATGTATAAAGTTTCTGCTTCAACAAGCAGGATTTTATTATGTATTAAGCCGGTCATTTAGTTCCGATGCCGTGGAAGCAACCTTTTCACATGTTTGTCTCAAATGTGGTTCCAATGATACTGTGGATGCAAGATCGGCAGAATATTCATTACGACAAATCTTGCGTTGCGGGGTGGTTAAGGCTTCGTCTTCATCCAATACAGCTGAAAATGTAAGCTTTGTAAGCTGTGCACCACTTGAATCGAGTCTCTTGGCAACACCTAATAACATCGAAGAGCTGTTACTACCAATGAAAGTAAGAGTTCATATTCAAAATTTACAAAAAAATAGTGTACCTGATGCCACTATTTATTCTGCCTCTGTAGCATTTGTAGCGAGCTACATAATTAGGAAAGTTGAACAGAAGTTTGCATGCGATGATTGCATTTCGCTGTTACTGACCAAGACAGTTCCGGGGCATCTGCTTCGATTAATTAGTTTACAAGATCGTGGAGGTTTGATATATCCTAATGGAGTTTTTGTAGGAATTGTGAAAAGGATTTCAGATCTAATACAGGAACTTTTGCCTTTTATAAAATGTAATAAAACCTGTAATCAACTCACTGAGCTGATCGAACCATCTTTAAAACACAATCCTTTACTTTCTTGTTCACTGCATAGGAAGGAACTATGTACTACAATAATCCAAACAGTAGCAAAGCCTGTTCTTGACAATATATGCTTAGAACGCACTGATTCTGTAAAAAGAAAAATCGTTTGTAACAAACCGCTCAGTAGAAAAGTTCTAAAATTGTAAAACTGTATATTAATCAGTTTTTCATTAATATATTTATGTTTAACATTGATTAAAGATATATTTACCTTACATTTTCTTTTAATAACAAAATTGTAATTGTGTAAACAAATTAGCGTATGATGTGAAATGTTTGACTTTGACTTTGACATAAAGCTAGGAAACCAACCAAATGTTTAAAAATTTCTCCTAAAGGCGGCGCAAGCGAATGTACAATCTTACAGTGCCTTTATATAGACAGTGGCGACAATACAACTAAACCACACCCCCGCCGCCATATTTAGGCAAATTTCTCACGGGTGTTTATTTAAATCCGTGATCAGAGTCGACTGTGATACGTGTTTTACGTTTGGCAGTACTGAAAACATTCGAGATTTGCAGGTTAAGATTTGCGTCAGTTTATGTCAAAACTGACGCAAAACCGAACCTACTAACCTCGAATTTGACATAGACTGACAATACACTTCAGTACTGCCAAAAGTATAACACGAATCACAGGTGATTTAGCATAAACATGGCGGCTAAAACCACGTGATCTAGCGAGCCAATCAAAAATAGAACACTCCATTGTCGCCACTGTCTATATAAAGGCACTGTATACAATCTCAGAGCCAGTAGATATAGAGAGTACCGCCATGTCCGCCATGTTTGTTCCTCTGACATATGCGTCACTTTGAGGTTTGTAACACAATTCCGTCAACGTGACGTTTGTTGGCAATCCAAAACTTTACTTAAAATTGGCAAGACTGTAAGTCTATTTCAAATTAGAGGTTAGCCGGTTAGTTTTTGCGTCAGTTTTGACACAAACTGGCGCAAAACATAACCTGCTAACCTCGAATTTGACATAGACTTACAGTCTTGCCAATTTCAAGTAAAATTTTAGACATACCTCAATCAGTCATTGCTGGTGGGAACAAAAATGGCGGCGATAGCGGCATTTTCACGGATCAAAGAATGGCGGTACTCTCTATATCTACTGGCTCTGTACAATCTTACAGTGACTATATACAAGACAGTGTGGCCATACGATTGTTGGCCGCCATTAACAGGCAAATTTGAGCGTAGAGATATACAGTGCCTTTCGAAATAATCGAACGTTTTTGAGTGGTCATTATTTTGGCGCTAGTTATTTTAACTAGTTGATGTTAGTTACACGTGCAGTGTTATTTTTGGACATTGACATTTCTCATTGGCGTTCGTTCGTAGTGCTTTTAAGGTGTTACATGAAGTTTACAACCGGTTTCAGTTATGCTAGTTTACAATACAGCTAAATGTCGTCTTCCTGTTCCCTGTCTCCAAACCTCCCTGTTCTGTGCTTGGTCTTCTTCCAGGTTCCTCCATGGCTCTCCGAATACCCTCATTCCACGGTTTGCGTGGTCTACCTCTTTTTGTCTTAACCGGCGGCGACCATTTAAAGATCTTCATAAGCCACGTCGTCTCCTCCATTCTCCAATTCTGTCCACAACTGATTTTGGTGCCTCCATTCTGCGTCTTATTTCCTCGTTCGTCACTCTATCTCGTCTCGATACCTTTCCGCTTTTTCGTCCATTTGAACTGTGTTTAGTCTTCGTTTCATTTCCGCTGTTACAGTCCATACCTCACTGCCATAACATAGCACCGACTCTACCATTACTTTACCTATTCTTTTTTTGTTTTTGTTAGAGATAGTATTGTCCCATCAAATTGATTTTAAGTACTTTGTACTATTCAAGTTCTGATCTCTTCTGTTCCCAAACCTTTTTCATCGATTGTATTGTAGCACCGAGGTATTTAAACCTCTCTACTTGTCTTACTGCGACATCTTCATTTATTAAGACTTCATATTGTGCTTTCGAGTTGACTACTAAATACTCTGTTTCCTCTAAACTTATGCTAAGGCCCCATTTATTGTAGCACCGAAGCAATCTCTTTATCATATATTCCAAGTCGAACGCATCTTGTGCTATTACAACAATAGCATAATTATAAATTGTCACATTTAAATACTGTGCAGAATATTAGTTTTTCAGGGCAGTAGATGATAAAATTTGACCCGCTTGCGACGCTAATGAATTATTTGACACTGACAATTTACAATTGTCAGATTTGAAAGGTTTTATTTTCTTCCATAACTAAATGAACAGGTTCTACCAACCTCTTTGAGAACAACTTAAAAGTAACTAAATATTTTGCCTGTTAATGGCGGATATTCGCGTCGACCAATAGCGGCGAAGACATCCCTATGGCCACACTGTCTTGTATATAGCCACTGTATACAATCTTACAGTGGCTATATAAGGACAGTGTGGTCAATTTTGGTCCTGTTTCTGATTGGTTGTTTTAAAATCCGCCATTAAGAGTCGTTTTACGAAATCACACATAGTCACACAAAATTGCTTCTAAGTCCTTTATTATTGAAAGTAGCCGCAATATAAGTGGAATGAAATAATCCTCATAAAATTCTACAGTGTTCTGTGTTATCGAATGCCGAATTTTCGTTTGCATAAGTAAATGTCAACGAGTTAAAGTAAAATGCTTTTTGCGAAAATTGCGCATTAGTCCAAATCAAAAGCTATAATAAACTATATAAATGTCTTAATGCCAAAGATTATTGCATCAAATTAAAGAGAATTTATGGGCTACGTAACACTGAATATTCTATTCCTCTAAATTAACTGGTGGAATAAATACAACAGTTTGATTATGAATATAAAAAAAAACTTTTTTTTGAGTTTTTGTACGTAATCTTTGTGTCGATCAACGCAAAATATTGTCAATTTTCGTTTTCTATGTACAAAAACACAATAAAGAAGATAAAAAAGAACACCTTGACTAATATTCCAATATTAGGTTGCTCGTTAACGAGGATTTTTAATCGCTGGCAGCGATTCCTTACGTTTCACATCGTCTCTTGCAGTTTAATTCTGTTTAAGTAATATTATTGACATTCTTGTAAAATTAATGTTACACTGCACATTTTTGACCACCTCATATTGCACAAATTTTCGCGATCGTGGGTATACAGCGCTCTGCAAAGCATCTCCGAATTTCACATATGTCTAGTCCGTATAAAATGACGTTTATGTCACAATTTAGCAAGGTGACGTTTGTCTTACAATTTAGCAGGCCTTGCACAGAACAATAACTAAGGGCGTGGCTGGTTGTTGTAGAGACGACTCTTACACCCGTATTCATAGTCGTTCGCCAGCGGATCGCCGGCGACTCGCCGGAGTTTCGTTATGAATAGTATGTTGGCGGCACTGTACGTCTATGTCAAATTCGAGGTGATCAGGTTAGGTTTTCAGTCAGTTTTGACAGAAACTGACATAAAATCTAACCTGCTAACCTCGAATTTGACACGGTGCCGCCAACATACTATTCATAACGAAACTCTGGCGAGTCGCCGGCGACCCGCTGGCGAACGACTATGAATACGGGTGTTAATGGCTGCCTTTTTTAAAATTGACCACACTGTTCTTATATAGCCACTGTATACAATCTTAGAGTCCCTGTATATAGTTATATAAGAGTCGGGCAAACACAAATGTCAGCCGCCATTAGTGTTCAAAGAATAAATGATGTGTTCAAGGCCGGAGTTGTTTTCCTTAGTATGTGTCACTTTGATGAATTTAATTACTTGTCAGTTTGACATTGTCAATAAATGGTAAACTTAATGCATTTACGAAAACTACACTGGTAGGTATCTACCGTTTACCGATTGGTGGTCAGCTGATTTTGCAGTAGATAGATCGGATTGAGTAATTTACGAGCGGTTTTTTGGTGGTGTAGTAAACATATAACCTCTAAAAACTTGTCTTGTCGTCGAATCGAACAATATTACATACGTCATTTAATTGTCATTGTCATAGCCATCGTTCAAATTATTTTCGATTGCTACTGCGCATGCGCAGTGGATCGTAGCCAATCAAAAGTTGAACCGCGTTTGCCCGACTCTTAGCTTACTATATACAGGTACCGCCATTCCATTCCTCGCTTGAGAATGTGAGAAAATTGTGAGATAAGGATAACAAATACAAATTGTGCAATAGGGAGGACATTAGTTTTTGGGGATTTTCTTTTTGGTGTAATGGCACTTGTAAAGTGAGGAATCTGTTAGGTTATGTGTTTTTATCCCCAGTTGGAGAAAATTGTGCGACAAGGATAGATATAAAAAATCACTAATGGCGGTACCTAATTGATATAGTGACCTTAGTACAATCTGGGAAGGCCTTTATGTTTTACATTTAATATAGTCGGCCTTGCTGCATTTTCTGCCTGCTGCCATCTATCAATGAATATCGCAGCGGGCGCGCTCTTAATACAATACGCTTTACACGTACGAAGTAGTTCACTTGAATTACATTTGATCTATTCGATCGTGATGAATCATAATGGCAGTGTTCGTACTATTTCAACATTATGATTGCTGCTACCCAATTTCGTGAATAATTTACTTCGTCTAATTACGTGTTCTTTCATGTAAGTAAAAATATTACAACTCACACACAGTCTAGCGATTTTGTAAATATCTTTATAATATATAAACAGCTTAAAGCAACTAGTTCATTTTGTGTTTTATTTTTAGATATAACATTTAATAAATCTGACTTCTTTATTTTTGATAACAATGGACGTCACACAGGAATTTAAGCATAATTATACTCTTACAATGACCAGCAGAGTAGACGAATCATTAAATGAAGGCAAAGCTGTTGAAAATTTACATAAACAGGAGATCATTCAAGAGACTGTCAACAACAATACCGATCACAAATTGAATATTAAACAGGAGGAACTTCATATAAATGATGAATTGCCTAGTGCTTGTGTAGCAGATACAATCCTCAAACCTTATGAATGTTATATTTGTGGGTATAAATCAGCAAAAAAAGGTAATTTAGTGAAACATATGAAAACTCATAAAGGAGAAAAACCTTATGAATGTTATAGTTGTGGCTACAAATCAGCACAAAAATGTAATTTAGTAAGCCATATGAAGATGCATACAGAAGAAAAACCGTATGCATGTCCTGTTTGTGTGTTTAAATCAGCACGTAAAAGTCATTTTGTACGCCACATGAAGATGCATACAGGAGAAAAACCTTATATATGCTCTATTTGTGGTTATAAATCAGCACAAAAATGTAATTTAGTAAGCCATATGAAGATGCATACAGAAGAAAAACCTTATGTATGTCCTATTTGTGTTTTTAAATCAGCACATAAAAGTCATTTAGTGCGCCATATGAAGATGCATACAGGAGAAAAACCATATGCATGTGCTATTTGTGATTATAAATCTGCACAAAAATGTAATTTAGTTAACCATATGAAGATACATACAGGTGAAAAACCTTACGCATGTTCTATTTGCGAGTTTAAATCAGCATGTAAAAGTCATTTAGTACGCCATATGAAGATGCATACAGGAGAAAAACCTTATGAATGATATATTTGTGGGTATAAATCAGCACAAAAAGGTGTTTTAGTGAAACATATGAAGATACATACAGGTGAAAAACCTTACGCATGTTCTATTTGCGAGTTTAAATCATCACATAAAAGTCATTTAGTACGCCATATGAAGATGCATACAGGAGAAAAACCTTATGTATGTGCTGTTTGTGATTATAAATTCGCACAAAAATGTCATTTAGTAAGCCATATGAAGATCCATACAGGGGAAAACCCTTATGCATGTTTTATTTGTGAGTTTAAAACAGCACATAAAAGTCATTTAGTACGCCATATGAAGATGCATACAGCAGAAAAACCTTATGAGTGTCTTATTTGTGGGTATAAATCAACACAAAAAGGTGATTTAGTGAAACATATGAAAACTCATAGAGGAAAAGAACCATATGGATGTTCTATTTGTGAGTTTAAATCAGCACGTAAAAGTCATTTATTACGCCATATGAAGATTCATACAGGAGACAAACCTTATGCATGTGCTATTTGTGATTATAAATCAGTACAAAAACGTTATTTAGTAAGCCATATGAAGATGCATACAGGAGAAAAGCCCTATGCATGTTCTATTTGTGAGTTTAAATCAGCATCTAAAAGTAATTTAGTATGTCATATGCAGATGCATACAGGAGAAAAACCTTATGTATGTGCTGTTTGTAATTATAAATCCGCACAAAAATGTAATTTAATAAGCCATATGAAGATTCATTCAGGTGAAAAACCTTATGCATGTTCTATTTGCGAGTTTAAATCAGCATGTAAAAGTCATTTAGTACGTCATATGCAGATGCATACAGGAGAAAAACCTTATGTATGTGCTGTTTGTAATTATAAATCCGCACAAAAATGTAATTTAATAAGCCATATGAAGATCCATTCAGGTGAAAAACCTTATGCATGTTCTATTTGTAAGTTTAAATCGGCATATAAAAGTCATTTAGTAAGCCATATGAAGATGCATACCGGAGAAAAACCTTATCAGTGTAAATCAGCACAAAAAGGTGATTTAGTGAAACATGAAAACTCATAGAGGAAAAGAACCTTATGCGTTTGTGACTATAAAACAGCTCGGCAACGTGATTTAGAGACCCATATGAAGATGCATATGGGAGAAAAACCTTTTTCATTTTCCTTTTGCCTGCATCCATCGTCTACCATAAAGAGAACTGGAACATAAACCAATTATAGTGGAATGCATAAGTTGCAACATTAAGGCTTTCATTTTTAGAAATAAATTTGAGCTCAAAAGCTCAGCGAGTCCAGGTACTAAAAGATGTTGCTGATGTTCATAGTTTTCACAACACGTGGCCGAACAATGGAAATATTTTTAACAAAGTTAATTCAAAAATCCATAAAATTACATCGCATACGGGCCTTGATAAACTCAAAAGTACGCTTGCTGCCACAGAGAAGTAAAATGCCAAGTTGTTATTACCGTAGTCAGCACTTTCGTGCTAGTGTATTCTAAGATAAGGGCTTTTACTCTTAGGTACTCTACTTTATAGTTAACTTTAATATCTATTTTTAGTTTACCTTCCTTTTTATATGTTCTTTAATTATTAATTTATTTAGGCATGCCTTATTTAAGTATGTAGCTTCATTTAATTATACTCTAATAGTTAAGATAGCTCATGTCAATATTAGATCGTTGTTACCTAAATCAATAAACTAGAGACGTTTATTAATCAGAATGAAATCAGCATATTAACTGTTTCGGAAACTTGGCTAAATGCTAACATTTCGGAAGAGGTTAGATAATTTTAAATTCTTAAGATGTGATTGCAGTGGTTGTGGCAGGGGTGGGTAGGGATATACCTATGTACATGATACACTTTCATTCTCCTTACTTGATACAAATAACAATAATACTGCACAGATTTGGATTTTCATCCAAATATCTGGTATTAAAATCGCTATAGGAACTGTATAAAAACCACCTAACATGGATTGTAAATTATATGTAGATGAATTGGAAACGGCAATCTCTATGAACTTGCCGTGCGTGGATAAAATGATAGGCCTTGGTGATTTTAATATTGATGTAATAAAAGCGGATATCTAGGCTATTACCCATTTGCAAGGTTTTATGGAATCACTTGGTTTGACACAGATTATTGAAGAGCCGATGTGGTTAATAGCCACAACTGCATTGGGAATATTATAAATTATTAAGAAACTTTACCAGTTTTGCAGTTAAACACGAAAAAAGTGTTATTTTAGTTTTTTATACTCGCGTAACAATGCGAAAACCTTATGGAAGAAGTTACTTCTTCTTGTTTTTTAAGTGGTTTAATGTGCCCTTTAACAACAAGGTCTTATGGCACATAACAAAAATTACAAATATATAAGGACATGATTTGGGAAAAAATAAAAGTATTGAAATACCGAATAATCTAGCAGATGTTAATAAAATTAACGACTTTTTTATCACTAGTGTCCCTGAAATTGATAAATCAAATGTACCTGATCCCCTGGATATTGATGTCTGTGAGGAGGGTAATTTTAATTTCACTGTAGTTAGTTGTGATAAGATTGGTAAGATTATTGACAGCATTGAGTCGAATGCAGTTGAATATGATAATATTAATATCACAATGCTGAAGTTGTGTTGGCCGTATATAATTCGAATCGTGACCTATATAGCTAACATTAGTATAACTGAAGGTGTACTTCCCCACTGTTGGAAGTATGCTGTAATCAAGCCACTACCAAAAAACAAGAAACCTGTTGATTTTAAAGACCTTTGACCTATCATTATTCTTCCAACTCTTTCCAAAGTGTTTGAAAAAATAATTTTCTCTCAACTGACTGATCATCTAGCTAAAAATAATTTATTACCTTCAATTCAATATGGTTTTTGTGTCGGTTATAGCTGCACTACAGCACTGTGAAAGGTCACAGATGACGTCCTATCAGCCTCTGATCGAGATGACATGACTATTTTGGTGTTGCTTGATTACAGCAAAGCATTTGACACCATCAATCATGAAACCTTAATTACCATTTTAAAATTATTTGGTGTAGGTAAAATTGCACTAACTTTAGGTACCTATTAAGGAATTATCTAGTAAATCGTACACAAATGCAACTGGACCCTAAATTATCAAATCCATTGCCAATATTGCAAGGAGCTCCTCAGCGCTCTATTTTGGCTCCTTTATTATATTCTATTTACATATCCGTCCTCATCAACAAAATTAGTCGTTGCAGTGTACATGTTTAAGCTGATGATGCGCAGCTATACCACTTATTTAAGCCGTCAGATGTGCATAATGCCCTGTTAATAAACTCCAAACTGCAATTTTTTTTTATGTCTCCGCCTAGCTTTCTTTACAAATGAAACCAAATAAATTAGCATTATTATTACTTGGGAATAAGAACAATTTCAGAAAGCTGATAAATGACATAAATGTTAAAATAAACGATGTAAAAATTTCTGTTCTTGAAAAGGCAAGAAGTTTAGGCTTAGTAATAGATAATACTTTTAGATATAGAAATCATATTAACGGATGTATATGTCCTGCTTATCTTCTCAGGCAACTTTTTATTCATCGTTCATATTTTAATATTGAAATAAAAAAAGTTGTGTGAAGCATTAGTAGTTTCACAATTAAACTTCTGCATTGCAGTTTATCTTGCAAGTATTGACAGTATTACATCTGCTCAAATACAAAAAATTCAAAATGTTTGTTTGCGATACATATATGGTATACGTAAGGATGATCATATATCATTTAAGCTTGTGGAAAGTGGTTGGTTGTCCATGACAAATCGGCGAATTCTTCAATATCTGTGTTTGTATCATAAAATTTTAACAAACAAAAGTTTTCTGTACCTGTATAACAAAATAACCTTCCGAGTTAAGATCCACAATATTACAACTCGATTTTGGGGTCTTATCTCTCTTCCACACCACAGTTCGGTACCTACTTTTTGAGAGATCAATCTCTTTTCAGATTTATACCCTAGGGTTTCAAATTCTTGTAAAGAATACAGGGTGAGTCATTTTAATCTGTGGACGCGTTTATCCAGTGAGGGAAGCAAGGTGGTGGAAAATACCCTGGGACAAAATTGTTCGGGGTGAAGGGACAACTTTTGGTACCAAAATCTACTTCACCCCCCGCGGGGGGGTCAAATTTCAAATGGAACCCCTCATTTTTTCCATGGATTCGGGTTTCTGATAAAAAAATATGAAATTTTTGTCCGAACAATTTTTCATGAAAATGCTTCTTCGGTCAGTTTTAGCGCATCTCACAATCCCACCCTTGGCGTTACTCAGGAACAACGACGTGGACGTGGTGGGATTTTGTTCCCATCGGGGTGCTTTTTTCGTGAGAGTCCCATTGCCTCTCACGTACGTTGTGCTTTTTTCGCATGAGTCCCCTTGCCTCTCACGTTCTCATTAAATTCGCCGGGAGTTAGTGGCTCTCCCCCGCACTCTAGCCATGACCGTACATCACGAGCGTAGGTCCAATCTAACGTTCTGGAACCTCAATCCTGGAAATTTTTGTCATTTTGGTGAAGCATTGACACTTTTGGCCCTGATGACAGCTACCTGACAGCTGTGATGACATCGTGTGGGGACCATTTTATGGCTGTAGACCTGGTAACTCCATATCGAGCGCTAACAATCATATGTGCTGTTTCAGGAAAATTTCCATTCACTGTAGTTCTTAAATAGGGCGGGGGGTCATAATTCTGACCGAAGAAAGCATTTTCATAAAAAATTGTTCGGACAAAAATTTCATATTTTTTTATCAGAAACCCGAATCCATGGAAAAAATGAGGGGTTCCATTTGAAAGTTGACCCCCTCTGGGGTTAGGGGGTACGAGGGGGGAGTGGATTTTGGTGCCAGAAGTTGTCCCCTTCACCCCGAACAATTTTGTCCCGCGGTATTTTTCACCATCTTGCTTCCCTCACTGGATAAACGCGTCCAAAGTTTAAAATGACTCACCCGGTATACTATTAAAAAGTTTAAGTCTGTAATTCGTTCCAAATTCTTAAGAGAACAGTCTCAGTAACACATATGTAAAAACGAATGTGAATTTGTTATGTTTTAGTTTTAAATAATATCTCAGATGTTTTATTGTCTGTTACTGTATATCTCACTTTGCTGGCATTTTAGCGTGTCTAGTTCAATTACCTTTTAAGATATACCGATGGGGCCACAATTATATATAACAGCAATGAGATAACATGAACAACAAAATAAAATGCTTGAGTAAGAAAGAGATGACCATACAACAAAATTATTTTAGTAGGCACAATTAGTTGACATATGTCATAATTATAGTAAGCTTCAAGCCTACTCGTATATTTGCTACTATGTTTATCTCTTTCTTACTCAAGCAATATGTGTTATCTTCTTATTCATGTTATCTTACTGCTGTTATATATAATTGTGGCCCCATCGGTATATGTCCTGTATTCTATATAGGTAGAAAGTGAATCACTGGAGCATTAGTTAGGAATTTTCTTTAGGTTAGGCAAGTGATTTTCTATAATATTCTATAAGAAGTCAAGGTTTAGGTGAAAGAGCAAAGAAGGTTTACCACTCGATTTAAGTCTCACCTTGTGGTTGGGCAGCATCTTGCTTTTAAGAATTATTATGCTTTTTTGAATGATGTATTTGTTTCTTCTCCCTGTGTTGCCCAATAAAGTTCTATTACTATTATTATTCTTACTATATTTTTTAAAACTTTCTTCACGGTTACATAATCGGTGTATTAACCAGGTCGGCCGTAGCAAGATCCTGCTAATAGTGGGGTAACTATCACTAGTTTACTTGTCTAGACATTTTCATACTATATGACAGGTGTTAAGGATGGCTGCTTTCTGAAGTTCCAGGTAAGTGTAACACTAAACTAAGTTTTTCTAGGCTCTTGTGCAGCACGGTGGTTAAACCGGTGCCGGAGCGAACTATCGGTGCGATTACTACTTTATTCAGCTTCCACTGTTGCTTGATCGTTATTGCTAATTCGTTGTATTTGCTCACTTTCTCAGTGTAGGTGGTTTAGATGTTATGTGAGTTGGGCACAGCTAAATCTATGAGGTAAGTAATCTTTTGTTCTTTATTTATAAATGTTATATCAGGTCTATTGTCAGGTCATTTTGTAAGAAAAATTTTCAAGAAGGGTGTCTGGTTTGTATTTGTAGTAGGATAGTGTAGTTGGTATGAGGTGGTGTTTCTTAGCTAATTTTTGATGTATGATGTTACAGATTTGATCGTGCCTATGTTTGTAGTCATTTTACGTCAGCATCGCACATGCTTCTGTAATATGTTGGATGGTTTTATGAGCTTTGTTGCATCGGCGGCAGAGATCGTTGTTTAAGCTTCTATCTTGAATAATATATTTACGGTAGTTGCGCATATGAATAACTTAGTCTTGGATTGCTATTAAGAAGCCTTCAGTTTCTGGGTACACTCCAGCATATGTGAGCAATGTGTGGCATGCTTCTTTGTCGATGTGGTTCTGGTTTAGTTCCTTAGGGTGTCTACCATGTAACACTTTTTGCTGCCACGTAGCTAATTTATCGGTATCAGTCTTTTTCATGAGTTTGGAGTGTTTCTGATCAGCGGTTACAGTTGCTCTATGTAGTTCTGACTCATTCTGCTTGTTGTGGCAGTATCTTTTAAGTGAAACGGCTCAATTAGTTTGATAACACCTCTCCCACCGCCTTTCCTAGGTAATGTTAGTCTCTCTGTTGCAAACTTCTGGTGGTGATATCGGTGGCAGGTAAGTGAGGTGTTAATTTTTTTTTGCAGGTCTTGTAGGTCTGTTTGCGTCCACTTAATCACTCCAGATGAGTACCTACGTTAGAAACGGTAATGCGTAGGTGTTAATAGCCTTAACGATGGTTTTAGCGTATAGTTTTGTTTTGAGTAAAATATTGAGGCGCCTAGGTATTCATCTTCCTGTAGAACATCAAAGTTGACTTCTGGTTCTAATGTGTTCTGTGTTGCTGGCCTTTAATGATTGGTACTATTTTACATTTGTCTAGTCCGAACTCCATTTTGATATCATTAGAGAAGGTTTTTGTCAATTTTATAAGCTGTTGTAATTTCACTTGGGAGTTGGAGTATAGTTTTATATCATCCATGTACAGAAGATGAGACAGTGGGTTATTTACGCTATTTTTATTTTTTAGAGCAAAACCTGATGTAGTACCTATTCAACAAGTGAGACAAAGAACTTATCGCAAGGCAAAACCTGAGTGGGCTCAAGGAATCCCCTTGGAATAGGCCTCTTTTGATTTTAATTTGATTTGTTATTAGTTGGTTACTTACATTGTCTAAGTGTAGTCTTGTTGTCCAGACAGTCGTTAGGTGCTTTAAAAATGAAGTGATAGTGGGGTAAATTTCATAAATGGTGATTATTTGTAGTAGCCAGCTATGTTGCACATGGTCATACGTTTTTTGTAGCCTATATATGCCGCAGAGATTCCTTCTTTTTTTTTACTGCTTGGGCCACAGCTACCTGATCAATGATTAACTGTTCTGTACATCCCTGTTTCTTACGTCGACACCCTTTTTGTTGTTCTGTGATGATCTTTTTTTTTTTTTTTTAAGTGTATTATAGTGCCTCTTCTACTAAGGGCTTTGGCACTTTAAATTTATGTACAGTGTATAACAATACTTTTATATCTGTTGAAACAGGTTGGTTAACTTTAGAAAGTACATAAGCTTACGTATTTCACTGATGTCAGTTCCTAGTACAACATTTAGTTCGTTACTTAGCTGGACCTTATTCCTTTGAGTTGAAAATTTCTTGCACTGCAAAAGGATGTGTGGAACACTCAAAGTACTGTTGCAAATGTCACAAATAGGCTGGTTGCGACGCTGTAAGAGGTAATCATGGGTGATTTTAGTATGTCCTATTCTCAACCTCCACAGAATAACTTCGGGTCTCCGTTGCGACGTTACAGGTGGCCAAACGTGAACTGTGTTTTTAATTAGTTGTAGTTTATTTCCGGTAATAGTTCTCCATTGGTTGTTCCATTTATTAAGGATACTTTGTCTGTATACTCCTTTCATGTCGGCTTTACTAACAGTCTCTTCTTCAGGTTGAATAGTTCTGGTTCCTTCTTTGGCACTTCTATCTGCCTTTTCATTGCCAGCTATACCTATATGTGAAAGTACCCAAATAAATTTTATAACTTTTTGTCCTCGGAGATGGTAAAAGATATCACGAATTCTTTTTACGTAGGGGTTGGTTGGGTAGATCTGCCTAATAGATAACAACACACTTAAGGAATCGCAGAGAATAATAAAGTTTGTGTGGTTGTGGTTTGCAATAAATTCGAGCGATCTGATAACAGCGTACAATTCTTCACTGAACACCGAAGAATAGTTGTGAAGTTTGAAGCACATCTGATGCACTCCGCACACAAATGCGCACCCTGTACCGCTATCTGTTTTTGATCCATCAGTATAAATAGAAAGGTAATTAGCGAATTGTGACAACAATTGGTTAAGTGCTGCTTGGTATTGAGTTGCATGAGTACTGTGTTTACCAAATTTGGTTAGTTCTAAATACATTTCGGGAGGCGGTATTATCCAAGGATTTGTTTGCATTTGGTAGGTATATGGTGTCAGTTGTTGTTGTTCGAGGTTTTGTATGCATTTTTTTGCACAGATATTGTAGGGAGGGATAAACTTAGGTTTATTATTATAGATATTTTGATAGTGAGGATGGACTGTTGCTTGGTAGTTTAAGTGTTTGTTGTTTGATAAAACTGTAGTAACATAATTTAACAACTGTTGCTCTCTTCTTAGTTCCGCAGGAGGGTGACCGGTGACGTTATAAATACTTAATACTGGGCTAGTTCTGTGGGCTCCTGAAGCTATCCTTAGCCCGTTATTGTAGATTACGTTCAATATTTTAAGAAGGTTAGGGTTAGATCCACTGATAACTGAACTACAGTATTCGAGCCTCGAACGAATAAGTGCATCAAACATTTTGAGAAGAGTGTCTTGGTTTCCACCCCAATTATGACTGCTAACCACCTTCATAAGGTCCAAGAATTTCTTACATTTATTTTTTATATTCAAAATATGTGGCGCCCAGTTTAACTTTCTGTCCAGTATTACGCCTAAGTAACAAAATTGTTCAGCGTAACACAGTTGCTGATTGTTTAGATAAAGTGCAGGAGTTTCGGGGGATCTTCTATTGGAAAAATAGATACACTTAGTTTTCTGAACTGAGAACTTTGGTCCATTTAAGTCACTCCATTTCTGAAGTTGATTTAAGGCGGTTTGTAGACGTTGCTGTATGCATTCTACCTTAGTGTCGCTACAATATAATACTAAATCACCTGCGTAAAGAAGGCATTTAACAGGACTTTTAATATTATTAGTAATGTCATTTATGGCAATTGTAAATAGGAGTACGCTTAGTACAGATCCCTGAGGGATGCCGTTTTCCAGACGTTTTATGGTAGAGTTTGTATTCCCTACTCTTACGGACAATTTCCTATCTGTAAGAAAGTTTGATATGAAATGCACCATTTCCCCTCCTAAACCCCAATTAAGTAATGTTAGTATAATTTTCTTTGTCCAAACTGTATCATATGCTTTGTGGATATCTAAAAAAATTGCAATAGTGTCTTCTTTGTTAACTAAACCATTCTTGATATCAACTTCTAAGCATGCAATGTTGTCTTGAGTCGACCTCCCTTGTCTAAATCCGCTTTGTGAAGGCGATATATATCCATGATGTTCTAAATACCATCTTAAACGATTGTTAACCATGCGTTCTAAAACTTTGCATATGATACTGGTTAGGGAAATTGGGCGATAACTTTCAGGAGTGAGCTTGCTTTTATTATCTTTTAGAAGAGAGATGACAAGGGATGTCCTCCATGCACTTGGAAATTGTTTTGAAAACCATATATGATTGTAGAAATGTAACAGTGTCGATTTTGATGATTCAGGTAAATGTTTTAACATTTGATAATGAACTGTATCGAGACCGGGGCTGCTGTCATTACATTGGCTTAGTGCGTGGGATAGTTCCTGCATAGTGAAGGGCAAGTTGTACGCTTCGTTATTTTTTTCTGTAATAGTAATATTATGTGCTTCTATTTGCTGTTTATATAGTTTGAAGTGTGCACTATTGCTATCTCGGTTGCTATTATAGCTACGAAGTTGGTTAAATTAGTAAAATAGTAGCATTTTTCGTGCCGATTAAAATTGCGTAAACAAAAAAAAAACAATTGAGCGTCTGGTTTTTGACATACCTATGTCAAAAAATGCATTTTTTTTTAATAGAACCCCTTGTATATTTTGACGTCAATCGATAGCCAATATTCTTCTGAACAAAAAACTTCTTATACCCTAGTATCTTAAAGTTAATAACAATGGAGATATCCGCCTGTTCAAAATTAAATGTGCACTATTGCTAACTTGTTTATTATGGGAGCTACAACGTCGGTTAAATGGGCGAAGTAGTAGTATTTTTTATGTGAATTACGAGGGTAATTATAAAAACACAATTGAACATCGCATTTTTGAAATATTTAGCAAAACGTTTTTTTTTAATTGGAACACCCTACTTATACATTTTAACATATTTTGAAATAAAATTCTAGCAACACATTTAAACTTATTTGTAGAGAATGTAATGTTATTTCAGAATATGTTAAAACGTATAGGGTGTTCCAATAAAACAAAAGTTTTGCTAAATATCAAAAATGCGATGTTCAATTGTTTTTTATAATTACCCCCGTAATTCACGTAAAAAATACTACTACTTCGCCTATTTAACCGACGTTGTAGCTCCCATAATAAACAAGTTAGCAATAGTGCACATTTAATTCTGAACAGGCGTATATCTCCATTGTTATTAACTTCAAGATAGTAGGGTATAAGAAGTTTTTTGTTCATAAGAAGTTTGGCTATCGATTGACGTCAAAATATACAGGGAGTTCCATTTAAAAAAAATGCATTTTTTGGCATATGTCAAAAACCCGACGCTCAATTGTTTTTTTGTTTACGCCATTTTAATCGACACGAAAAATTCTACTATTTTACTCATTTAACCAACTTCGTAGCTATAATAGCAACCGAGATAGCACTAGTGCACACTTAATTTTGAACAGGCTGTATACTTGTTCATCTTGATCAACATACTCGGTCTATTAATGCTTGTGCTCATGTTCGAACTAACTGAAAAGCTTCCACAAAACTCGCCAGTATTCTTTTCTTTTGCCGATCATCGTACACTCATGCTAGATGGGACAGTATAGAACTATAGAATTAAAAATATATTTGTTTTTCCTCTTATTTTAGTCCACTGGCCTGTCTTAACCATGTCATGGTTCTATGAGCCCTATTTACTTGTAAGCCGGGTAGCAGGCTAGTCTTGTCCGTCCCAATTGCGGAATAGTTCGTTTTTTAGAGGTTAACGACTACCACAGATGTTAGCGTGGTAGCCGGAGAGCGCACAATATTTAAAATCCCTGTGTAGTAGCCGGGAATTGAACCCGGTACGGCAACCAATATACTTGGATAATAATATTTGTGCATTGCACTCCTCTATTTCTGTATTGTAAAAATCACCGCTCTACCCAGAATTCAACGGGCTCGGTCACTTGAGTTATCAGTGGTCAAAGTAAGGTTGTGTGCACACGCAATCCATAAAATAAGTTACGGCATCATATTCTTATTCTTTTCAGACACTTATCCATGTTTGGATAGAATCATCCCTTAGTACTTTCCAATCTTCGCGGTCTTTTGCTGTTTTTCTCCATTTATTGCCTGCCGTTTTTACTATATTATCCGCCCATCTAAATATTGGGGGCCTCACACTGCTCCTTCCTGTTCTTGGTTTCCAGTCTAACAATCTTCTCCTCACCTCTCATATCCTCCTCTGACACGTGCTCTATCTAATTCCATTTCAGTTGTGCTGCCTTCTTTGCTACATCTGTCACTCTCGTTAGTTCTCTTATTCTTCTGTTTGTTACCTACGTTCTTTCCATTGCTCTTTGCATAATTTTGAGTTTACGTATTATTTTCTTTGTGAAAACCATAGTTACATGACTTTCAATAATTAATGTTTGACAGAAGTCAACTTAATAACAGTTTTTAATGCACTTTATAAGTATAATATACCTATACTCTCCTATGGCAAGTGGGATAACAGCCAACTTTCTGCAACATTTGCTATTTTAACAACGTGTGCACGAATAAACTTCTATTTTTAAGGTACACAGATTTGCCTTCCTCAGCACCAGTTGAAAACGGAAAAAAAATAAAGTACCACTTCCGGTTATCCGATTTCAACCAAAAGTTATTGCTACAATTTTCTTCGAATTTATACTAAAAATAAAGATGTAAATTTTGAGGCCGATCCATTAAACCGTCTGGGCTGTAG
The DNA here is from genome assembly GCA_940337035.1 of Agriotes lineatus. Taxonomy (NCBI): domain Eukaryota; kingdom Metazoa; phylum Arthropoda; class Insecta; order Coleoptera; family Elateridae; genus Agriotes; species Agriotes lineatus. The sequence goes on along the minus strand of CALNHX010003086.1, from coordinate 131,864 downwards.
AGAGGACACAACTTACAGACTGACAGACTCACAGACAGACATCATTTCGAAAACAACTTTTTCTGAATCAGAATACACGAAACGGATATTTCTGCAAAAATCTCGAGTTTGAAAAAATCATGATTACTTTATTTTCCAAATTAAAAAAAGTAAAATTTTGTACTAATCTACGACCACGATACCAATATATTATTAAATATCTAACGAGTATATTACCAACTGCTGTACAAGGTAAGATTTGTGATTGAAACATATTTTGCTGGGAATATCAGTTTCTACAAGTGACAAGAGTTGCTAATTTAAAAAATGCAAATTTGGTTTATAAATCAAAAATCATGATCTTTTCGATACCTTTTTTTTATTGTGCGGAAAATTATCTTCAGAAATCGTCTTTTATTTTTTCTTCGAACACTAATGGTTATGGGGTTATTTAAATTTAACGTAATCGCCGGTTTTTACTTTTCCGAATATTTAAAAAAAAATAAAGGTGTAGGTCAATTAAGTTCCCCTACAAACTATGCCCAAGCACAACTTTGCTAATTTACCCGCTTATGTAATTCTTAAAATATTAAGAAGTGTTAACGGTCGTGCACGTTTTCCCAGCAGTTTCCCTTTTTCTTCTAAATTTTACAGAGTAGGTTCTTTGCACAGGAGTAGGTCAATACGGCAATAATTGATTCAATATGGCGACATTATTTGCATTTAAGATTTAGGAATTAGGTATTTGTTGACATCGTTGTTGTAATACAGTTGTTGATATTACATATTTATGAAAATTGAACCATGGGATATCTACTATTAACGGTTGAGATGATGTGTCGGTACAGAAATTTGATTAAATGATTTAAGAGTATATCTGGAATATAAACTAAAATGTGCAAAACTTCGCGTTTACTGAAGTGATTCGTCTGTTATCAACTTATACATCGGGTGCAATACATGCATTTGACAAATTCGGTACAATTTGTAAACCTTCTAGGTGTAGATACCAACCGCTTGTGTTTTTGACCCTGTTTGGTATGTGTAGTAGAGCTCACCGAAAATAACTGCAGGTGAGAAATGTATATGCAGTGGACAATTGTAGTAACGGCAGTGTGTACTCATTCTAATGAAGCATCTGTACGGTAAACAGCAGTTCTGTTTCTATATGTGGGTCCTGCTTGTAATAAGTTTTGTACAGGTAGATAGTCTTCGTGTCTCTTTTTTGTGCATTTTACCCGAACAGTTATTTTGGGTGAGCAGTGTGTACCTACCGTTAGCAATATTTGTAAATGTCTATATTTCAGCAAGCAAGTGACGAAAGCATTTGTAATAAGAATATTCTCTTCTTTCAGAACCACAGTAAAATTCGCAAGTGTAGCAGGTGACACAATAGTGATGTGGTGTCTTATCTAATTCTGCAGATTTACGTCACAGGTCTCAAGTAAGCATATGAATAATTTTGATTTTGATTATATTGCGCTAGTGCAATTTTAGCTACTATTTCTCGCGTCCCTTATTATCCGATCTATAGCCCCTCTATTACAAATAGTAGCGACATCATGGGGCAAACCTGATGCAAACATGAAAATACAAAAAGTTACTAAACGATAAATTTCAGTGTAAACAGCGAAAAAATAACAGATCTGAATACCTGAAATCCTTTTCTGCCACTATTTTTACACTTATCGACACAACACCCTAGCATTTCCACGTCCTCTACTTCAAATTAGCCCCCGAAGAGAAAAATGAATAAAAACACAACTGTCAATGTCACATTTTAATTTAATTATGCAACTTCCTAGGCGATTTTTAAATATGCTAGGGACTTAGGAGATACCAACGTGATTTTGCCCCAGCGGCAACATCAATCGTTGTCGCTACTATATGTAAATATAGGGGCTATAATCCGATCAAATGCCATGTCATTACTCGTATCCATGGCAACCACCAAATATGTTGTTTTTCAAAGTCGCCAGTAAGTTGTCATTGTGCGTCAGTATAAATGTCATATTTATTGTGTAACGATACAAAATGAACCGATATTTGAGGCAGTCCACAAAATATATTTCTGGGTAATGATTTTGCTCGGATTTTTTTTTTATTAAAGAGTTATGGTGTTTTTTGGCAATGTCACTTGTCAAACTAACTTTGACAAATTTCCTCGTGATATTGGAAAAACGCCAAACTTTTGTAAAAACAATTTACTGGCAAAACCGTTCACCCTAAATACATTATTACCGATAATTTGTGCGACTTGAATGTTACAGAATTTTCATTTCTTCAGTAAATAGTACATAGGGCAATATTTTTTCTTTGGAAATTATTTTTCATTGCTGCTTAGAGGGTTTAATTTTTAGTCGAAGTGAATGGTCACAATTGTTAATAATAAAGTCTTTAAATAGGTACCTACTAATAGAAGATTTGTATCAAACAGTAACCAGTTTATCTTGTATTTTAAGTTGCAGTTGGGATTCTACAAAATATTAAAGATTATTTGCTAATATAATATAGCCCAGGCATTTTAGACATTTTATCAAAACTCAAAAAATGTAAATCTGTAAATTGTTGAAAACTTTTTATTTAGTGTGCTGAACAAGTTACCTACTTACTAAAAGTTCTAAGATTTTCTATTTCGGCTTCATGGTGTTTTACATGCAACAAGGGCGTAACCATCAATAGCCCAGGAAATAAAGGGATGGCCACAAAAATAATTTGCATAAACTGACTTTTGGCCAGCTGTTAGAACCCTATAAGAGAGATATTCAAATGCCAAATACCAACAAACTTACATCTTTAATTATTATTATCTGGCTTTAATATTTCATATCTAGCAGCACTAACCTATATAAAAAATGTGACTTTCCAAAAGGTAAAAACACAGTGCAAATAATTTGTTCCGTTTATCTATTCCTGCATTTCTCTTTTTTCATACTTTTTATTCTCTAAACCTGGTTGTATCTTTTTTAGGGAGCTCAAATATCTAAATTGTCATTTTAAAGGTGTTCCTTTGTTATCCCTTGAAATAAAGCATCTTAGGGGCTTAAATTGTTTTTTAAAGTCACACTCGCATAACTAAAAAACAGTAAAGTTTAGGGGTATAAAGTAAGGTATCGAAAGGGAGATCATTAAAAGGATTTTTCAAAAATATAAAGATCATTCCATTTACAAAAAAAAGCAAATGATTAAATCTGCAAATTTTGAGAACCTTGTAAAGGATCAATACTCAGAGTCATCATGTTACACTCGCAAGGAACTCACGAAAAACATAATTTTTTAGTAACGTGTGCTTTCATTCAATTGTTTTCTGTTACAACAGTCACTTAAAATTAGTTTTTTTTTTTGCATAAAGTCCTTAATATCTTCAAAACAGTTGACATTACTTAGAGTCGTACAATTTTATATTAAAATGATTAGATAAAACTTTTAAGCTACGTAAATAAACTGCTCAAGTACAGGTCTAAAGAGTAGCTTCAGCACTACGAAAACATTAAGTATTATAGTGCACCCAGAATGTGTAGTTCAAAACGTGACCACCGAACTTCTGTAGATGGCGCCAAGTGGACAAGCCGCCACTGTGCTACAATGCTTGGAAATTTTGCAAAGTGGAAAATCGCCACCTTTCGCCAAAACCAAATAGCGCATGAAGGTGCTCGGGACCTTAGCAACAACTTTGCCCCCTTTCAAAATTTCGATATCTGTAGCCGTTCGAAAGTTACAGGCGATCCAGACAGACAGACAGACGGACGGACGGACGGACAAAACGTTCGCATAAGTACGCTGAAGCTACTAATAAATGGCATTCCATTAAACAGAAAGTAAGTTTGAGTCGTCACATATTTTTGAGCCGCTCGTATAATCGAAAATATTTTAGTAATATGTATCATCTTCCTACCTACAACTTTTATATGAGCGCTTGTTATGTAACTCTTATTTAGAAATATTTTCCACTTCCAAATCGTTGCTGGACCCTCTATATTGCGTAATTAGATAACTTATGTTAAAGAAGTTTTTAGTAAGTAGTTTTTGAAAAAGAATCGCAAAATTTTATTTTTACAAGCAGACAAATATTTAACAACTGCTAAATGCGTATTTCGACAGCCAAGCTGTCATCATTAGTAGCTACGAAAAACTTACACAGCAAAAAGGTAACAATATACTCGTGACCAAATCACAAATGGAAGTGCTTAAGTTTTACCCTGTATATCAAACTACTTGAAAATAACCTAAAAATTTACTAGCATCAAGCGGAACAAGAAGGAACAAAAGGAGGAGTAAATCAAACTTGATAATTGAAAAGTGTAGTACAACAGGCTCCAAAGGAAGTATGCATAAAAAAAGACAATAAAAACTGAACATAAGAGAATAACATGGTGGAACTATAGCGTGAAGCTAAAAGGGAAAATGAGGGAAGTTGCCTGCAAAGCATTAGAAGGAATAAGATAGAAATTAATAAAAATAGATACGACCAAGAAGTAATGAAGTAACAGTTGCAGTAAAACAAACAAAAGCAAATCGTAAAAAGAATGTAGAACGAAAATAGAAAAAAGCTAGAAAGGAAAATAAAAAGTATTTTTGCAGTAGCATTAAAAATCTTAGAATGCACAAAAAAGCCAATAAGGCGTTTAAATCAAGGAATCAAGAACGCGCAAAAAAGCCAATAACGGGTTTAAGTCAAGGAGTCAAGTTATTTCAGAGTTTTTCGAATTAGCTCCGCAAAGGGATTAAATGGGGTTGACAAGTTTTTCTAAAGATTACCACAAAGAGAGAACTACTACGGGTAGGAAGCTGAAATTCAGCAAATCCGTTTCTTCTCAAATCGGAGAAAAATGTTTTCAGCGTTTTTGTCTTGAACACGTAGCATTTATGGGTTGACAGTTGCAGCAGCAGCAGCAAGCGATTAATTAAGTCCATCTTTGGTAAAGTTAGCTTCATACGTCCATAGCACATGGGAATCAAAATTGTTGTCCGCTGTTGCTCTTTGCAATAACCAGTTGCAATAATTTATCCATAGCCGAAAGTCATTGGGCAAGAGAACTTGTACCTTTGTGTAGTGATAGGGATGATATCCTTCACGGTAAACTTGTGAACACAACTCGGCGACAATCCCAGTTCTTGTGAAATACTCGTGGTGCTTTGTGTTGGCTCCTCTTCCGGGATTTTCAAGATTTGCTCTTCCATCTCAGGCAGCAAAACATTTCGTGGGCGATCACGGTCTTGACCTCTGGTAGAGCCCAACGATCCAGTCTCTCTAGCTCCTTGATTCAACTTCCGTATAACATAATAAAGATTTGCATCAAGGTGTCTTCTATTCGAGAACCTCTTCACATAAACTCTTTGAGCTTCATTCCCGTTAATTGGCATTCACCCAATATCAGTAGCATGTCTGCATATTCACTATTAGTATACATTTTTTACAAAATTAAATCAACGTCAAGAAGGGAGACAGAAAAATATCTGACAATATCAAGTTGATGTATTGAAGTAATGATCTGACAATAATTGTTATTGTTATACGGAATTTTAAGTCATCAATGCATTTTCATAGCACCTTGACGAAGACATTTTGATTTTTAAAATTAAAATTATGAGTAAATTAGACGCTGTGAGCATTTGTTTTGACACAACGTTTTATAGGGTACAGAGCTTTTTATGGAAAATAATATCATTCTTTAAAATTCATGAGAATAAAGAAAAGTTCTTACCCCTTTATTGCTCAGCGAATTAACGTGTATATTTTTTATCACGTTCTCCAGCTTGCATTAATGGTCTGCTACAACGTACTGTGAAGGAAATGCGCCAGTTTAGAATCACCCTATATAAACAGGCAAATGTGCAAGGATCAGAGATGGTGGAGAAGGACCGACTTGAAGATACATTGCGTGAAATTTCTAACAACTCAATCGATATTTCAAATATAACAAGTTTAGAAAGTGCAACAGTACAACTCAAATGAAGGAGGAGCTGTGGCATTTATATTTCGAGTATATACAGGGTGTCCAAACAAAATAGGTCACCGATTGGTCGTAGATTCGTGTCTCATTCTTTTTAAGACACCCTGTATAAACAAGCCAATAAAAGGTTACTAGAAGGAGATATTTAAGCATGAATCAATACTTCTCAACCGACTGTCCTGATTGTAGACTGAATTTGCAAAGATCAAAAATACAACAATCTACAAATTATCACACCTGATATTTTCCTTGCATACAAGACCACCACCTAGACATTTTAAATATCGCCCAGAAAAATATTTCACGAAGAATTTACCAAACAGTCATTACTGAATTTGACTCGGATCACGTACTGGTTATAATCAGATAATCACCTTCCATACCACTCTCGTTTGAGTTATATATTATAAAAGGTGTCCATTTGAATTTGTGGTCTAGTTAGCACTGATCGTGATTTATGTATGTCGTAGCGTATTCTCCACATGCATTTTAGTTGTCATAGTTCTGTCATAATATGGAACTGCTTCTTGCAACCTGTTTTACTTACAATAGCAACTAGCAAATTTTTGTGCATTATTTGAAGCAAATATTGAATTAAATAATGAGGTTATATGTCCAACTATATAACGTAATGCACGACATGACTTAAATAATTTCAAAGTTAACTAGACCATAAATTCAAATGAACACCCGTTACATTAATTGGTAACTGTTTCAGAAAACATTGCCCATGCACCATTAAAATCGTCATGTTATATTGATCGACTAATTAATAATATTACAATATCAATCAAAGATAGGATTCAGGCGTCGATAAAACCTTAAAAAAAATTTAAAGTATGATAGGCACGTAATCACATAGTCGAACTTATTAAGCAGAAAAATTGAGCTTGACGTTTTTGGCAAAGAACAAGAGATTGCTCTACCAAAATACATCGAATTAGACGTGAACTGGACGAGTACAGAATAACATTTTATCACACATTTATAAGTAAACTTGAACCCCAAGATCACGGAAAACGGCCAAGAAAATTTTACGTATGCAAGAAGAAATTCCTTTAATCTCAAATGATAATGTTACCATACCAACAAAAATGTGCCGTATTTGCCAACCACCTACCATGTCTGTATGAACCTCAACACATACAACCTCCTCCAAAATAATACTTAACCACCTAGAATCTCACATGCCTCAACCTGAAATAGATATCAACCCGACTTCACCACAAGAATTTGCCATCATTGTAATACCTACTTCCCAGTTCGGATTTATAAAACATCATTCCACATGTCACCAACTCCAGTGTTTAACAGAAGGAATAGAAGAAAGCTGTGAAGAAAGGCAATTTGCTGTATTACTGCTTTTAGACCTGGCTGAAGACTTTAACCGCGTGTGGTATAATGGGTTAAAATACAAAATTAGCCTTCAGATCTTTAACCATCTCAACGCCATTAGTTTTTTTTCTCTAGACGACCGAACGATCCAAGTCACGATACACAACTCTTTCCCTATAATTAGAAAAATCCAGGCAGAAGTTCTGTAGGGAAAGTATCTTAGGGCCAATACGATTCAACATTACACCAGCAATACACCTACCTTCAAGCACATCTACTGATGTTTCCTAACGATTCAAACATAAACCTTACAGCAGCTAAGCTTCAGGCAGCCACCGATACTATTGTTCACTGGTCCAACCAATGGAGTTTAAAAATAAACGTGGATAAGTGCGTTGCAAACATTTTTACATTACCACGAATAAATAATTTTCAATTACGATAAATGGAATTCCAATTGCTTGGAAAACAATAGCAGAAAATGTTAAATATCTAGGAGTGTTGTTGGCCACGTGCTTAACTTGGAAAATGTATATATTATACAAAAATTGAAGGCTACGCAAGACTCGCCCAACTATATCTACCCATAAATAGGATATCTTCTATAAAAGTGCGTTGCTGCTTTATTAAGCACTAATCCGCCTGTCAGTGTGGTAGGCATATGTTGTTTAGGGATATGTATCATCAACTAATATTAACAAAGTGCAAGTTCTGCAGAACATTTTGTGTATCTCTGTAAACGCAAAGTGGTTTTTCAGTAATTTTTCGTCCAGGTCCGTACTTTTTAAGCTACCGCTATTTAAAATTCTACAATAATAAAAACAACAGTTTCCAAATGTTAACTGTTTAATAAATTATTTTAAAATGAAAATAACAATTATTAAAAAAAAAGAAAACTATTTATATATTTACCATTGCCGGCGTTATCTCTCGTGCTGCCTGAAGTACGCGGTTTTGAAGCTCATTTAGGTTGGGTATCGGTGTTCTGTGCACCAACGATTTTAAATGATCCCACAAAAAGATCACAAGGATTTAAATCTGGTGAACGAGGCGGCCAACTAATTGGACTAATTCTGCCAATTCAGCGTTGTAAGCAGGTATGATTAACGTATTCTCGTACATTTAACCCGCTCCATCATGCATAAATACCATATTTTGACGAACATTGTTACCGCACAAAGACGGGTTTACGACGTAATCGGGAAATATACCTAAAATACACAGTCCTAACTCTGTTAACCCATTAGTGCCCAGAACTTTTTTTTCTCTACTTTTTTGAAATACGCAAAAAGTTTACCTGTAAATAACGTAAAATGAACATATTAATGAGTTTTTTGAAAATTAGTGGTTTATTTTTTGAAAAAACGGCTGTTGCGAAAACGCAACACCGGACATATAGGATACCAATATAAACAAAACTAAGTAAGTAGGAAAAGTATTTATTTTATTGTTCTTTCTTATTTTGTGTGATATTTAACAAAACATTTTTCATGAAGAGCGACACTACATTTGGTACACTTTCTTATAGTTGTAGAACGGCACATGGCACATCGGGATCTTTTTGCCTGGGACCCAATAAGATGACCAATATTATCATAACGAACATCTAATGATGTTCTTCTAGAGATTGAATGCACCGGGCTTGGTCTACTTGGTGCTCTACCAAAACAACTTAGCAATCCTTTGGCAATACTTTGGAGAAATTGTAACAAATCCATTTCCGGTTGATCTGCAACTTGTTCTCTCATTTTCCTATAAATCAACCAAGCGTTTTGGACAGCAACATCAAGACCTCAATTGAAAAGCGGCCAGTACCACTTCTTTGACCTCATACTTGTTCGATAATATGCAACATTTTGGTCCATTCTATCTGTTCCACTCATATTTTCATTGTAGGTTTTTACCAAATTTGGTTGGACGACTTTTATATTTTACGAATATCTTCTAGTTTGGTAAGTTGGGTGTGCACCTATGCAGTTGGAAGCGAGAGTGACCAGACCATTGTCATTCCACTTACACAGCAAGACGTTCTTTGTGCTGTCATACTGTATTTCAAAGTGACTCCGTGCCAACTTTTTCGTTACATCATTTAGTGGACATTTCTCAATTCTATTCGATCTTACAGTTCCAACATATCCTATGCCCCTAGCAGTCAATTGGTCTATTAGATTTAGGGAAGTAAAATAATTGTCGGCGTATAAAACCTGTGGAATGTACTCTTCAACCGATACTTTAGGGATTTCATCAGCAAACTGCAAAATTATGCTACTGCCTAGTTCAAATTCTTCTCTATATTTGTTTTTTGACCCTTGGAGCCTTGATAAATTTGAAAATCAATAAGATATCCATATTTTAAATTCCAGTACCAACTCTTATAGCCAAAACGTATTGGCTTTCCTTTTATATGTTGTTTCATCCCATGTCGTCCATAATACGGAATCATGGCCTCGTCTATAATAGATTCTGTTTCCCAAATGGTATACTCATAAAAGGATTCCCTTAGCATTTCAATGTAGGGTAGAAGTTTGTATGTTTTGTCATTTTGATCAATATTTTGATTTTCATTGAAGTGAAGGAATCTCATCAGAGTTTCAAATCTGTTACGGCGCATAGCATTTGAAATCATAATGTTTTTAACATCATCCGCTTCCTCCCAATACATACGTCTTTTGGAGTTAACATTGTATCCGCTAACCAATAAAATACCAATAAAGACTTTCAGTTCATCCACACCGAATTCTAGTCGGACGCCTTTTTGAAGAGCATACCGAACTGGTTTTTTACAATATGGGTTAAAAGTTTATCACTGAAGAAGAGTTCAAATATTTGAAGTGGGGTAAGCGGACGCGAATAAAATGATGGCAAAACATTTCTCCAATTAGAATTTTTTTCTTTTTAGAGTGGTACTTAGCGAATTATCTATCCGTAAGTCAGTATTGATCCATTTTCTAGAAGCCCTTGTCAATTTTTTGGATGATATCTGTTGAAGTTTTTTAACACTCTTTGCTCTGGAATTTGAATTAGAGTCATTGTTGAATTTTTCTGTTAATACTTCGATAGCTGTTGGGTCATATGAGGCTTCAATATTTTCTTCAACGATATTTATATTGCCCTCATCAACTCTAATGTCGTCTGCTTCATCAAAAATATCAAAAACTGCTTCTGCTTCCGATTGTAGCTGGGCGCTGCTCAAGTTGTCGAAGGACCCACCAAAATCTTCATCACCGCTATCTTCATCGGTTAATTCATGGGAATCAGGCGGAGCTAAATAAACTCGAGCACTACTAGCTGACTCCATGGTATTTGACTCCTCAAGCATTGACATTATTCTGTGGGTTCTGGAAGTATATATTGTCAAGGGAGCTTGAAGAACAAGGCAATTGGTCCATTTTGATGTTAGTTTTTGATCCTGAAAGTAAGAAGTAAAAACTGCAGTGCAATAAACAATTTTTTGCAACTGACCGCAATAAAAATTAACTAATAATAATACCAGTCAATTAATACGTATATGCCCGGTGTGCGAAAAAGCAACGACAAAAAATAAACGTACGTAGAAGTCACAAATAAAAAATTTTGGAACTCACCTTGTGCACACACCACAAATGGTATCTCCAAACACTAATTCCACACAAAAAAATAATATTATTCACAAAAGTCGCGATATTTTGGTTTTTATGTATCTAAAAACACCTGCAATCCTGCCGTCAACTCGAAACACATGTTTGATAGCCTTATTCTGAATGCGCATGTCCTATTTCAGTTCGTAAATGTGTTGAAGCCAGTAGAGGTAACTGTAAATAAACAGATTTCGTCGGTTTTAAATTCATTTATTTTGTTCGTTGTCCAGTAGATGTCATTAAGTCAACCACTTACACCTGTTGCGCAAACGCAACACTGGGCACTAATGGGTTAAAATGGCGGTAACAAAAAGGTTTGCTCCAGCTAAAACTCAGTCGCTAGGGCGGGTTCTTTACTACTTTTGAGTTAAGGCTGTACTCCGGTAAAAGGGGTAAAAATGATGTTCAATAATTGATGCGCCACCACATTCGGACTAGATCGGGAAAACAAAAGCAACACAGGTGAACGCACTATTGAATGTGGAAGTAAGTGATTCACCTTGCTACTTCTACCTTGACAGAGTAAGGTCGACAATCCACGTACAACACTGACTTACCTTATAAATTAACTCAGTGGTGTAGCTGCTAAACTCCTTTTACAACAGAAATATACACACAACGCATGGAAACATCGTAAAAAACGAATGAAAAGCGTGAATACGTAACAAGAATGAAAAGCGTGAATACGTAACAAGAATGAAAAGCGTAAATACGTAACAATGAAATCTATTGAAATAATAAAATATGTAAATGACAATGAACAAGGTTTAGAATAAAAATAACGACACCGGCATGGGTTAGTGAGGGTTAGGTTAAATTACCTAACGTCTTAACTTAGTTAAAAGCGGTAGGCTTGACTGCAAATGAACGACGTAACTCACAAACGTTATTACATCAAAATAATCTAAAATACTGACTCATAAGCAAAAATACTTGACAGTGGCTCCAAAAAGAAACTGCCACAATGTTAAGTCAAACAGCAAGAAGGAAATATGGCGGCAATTAATTAAATTTGGCAAAACAGCAATTCTAACAATAAATGTAATAAACACAACATTACGCAAAATTGTTCAACACTTTTGGACGGGATGTTACGTTCACTGTACGCTATACACAATAAATTTCATACATAAATATGGTACCTGAAGGAGATTAGTTGACTGCATTCGACGGGCGGCATTGTAAGTGGTCGTCTCTTAAACAAACTGCCCCAAGATTCCTGAAGAAAAGAACGACGGGGAGATTACAGGGTGTTGGCGGGATGCGGAAACAAGGCCTCGATGATGTATGCCACAGCCAGGGGTTCGCAAAGACGATATCCCCAGAACGAGTGAAGACATACGGGACTTCCAATACAGGAACACGGGACGAAACCCTCAACGTGCAAGATACAACGTGACGTCTTATTTAAGCTAGTGCCGGTCTAAGAGTCCGCTAATGATCCGCCGTAGCGATAATTAAGGGTCTCGCAACCCCCACGGTAATAGACTCCGACCACACTAACTTGCTTGCTTCACTTGAACCCCCAACAGCTAATGTTCCCATTACAACGAACACCAAGGGCCGGTTGCAGAAAGCAATGTTAAGTCTGGTGTTAGCTAACATCGCGTCAAAGTGAACAAAATCGCATCAAATTTTGTTTACTAATGTATTAGTTACCATAAGCATTTGAGATTTGATTCGTTTTTGTTCACTTTGACGTCGCGTTAGCTAACACCAGACTTAACATTGCTTTCTGCAACCGGCCCCAAGGGTTGCCACAAAAATGAAACAGTTTTATTTCTTCGGAAGGCACCCACAAATTGACGAAAGCACAGATTATTCGGAAAGCGGAAGCGGGAATGTAATTTATTCAACAAGCAATCCCCCGGGCCACATAAAGCGGAACCCCAGAGATGGCGGTAATTAGTGACTTAAGCTACGATCCTAAAATCCAACTGCGGTCACGTAAGCGCAAACTAACTTGCATCTCTCTTTCGCTTATGCGAAAACATGGGAAAGACTTCGCGTTGACGAAATTCTGACTCAACAATTATCCCTAAATCTGCGGAAAAGTTGGACAACAAAGATTCTGCGAAGCCAATAAGCGTAACTGCAATGCTTGGCATATGATAATAAAGCGTGAATTTATAAAACCGGCGTACGAGGAATTGAATATCGATGAATACCTATAAAAGAAATAAACGAAATTCACTATCGTATGGACTGAAATTTTGAGTACACCACTGAACTACGAATTTAACGTATGTGAATCGGGAACATGCTAATATTTCGGCTAAAAATACGAAAACTACTACCTTCGGGAAATTGTTCTAACAACACTTAAAGCAACGTCTTCTAATAATTCGGGAAGATCTTGTTGAAGAAAATTGAGATATGTTTGACCGTTTAAGCGATTTGAAAAAAAGTGAATAAACTAAAAGGAAAATGTTACGGTATGAAAAGGACTTTACGACACCCACCCAAGGTGAGCATCGCACCACGGAATCAGTCCTGAAAACATGACACACTTGCCCTGAGATCGGTTCGAAATAGGCTAATAGGCCACGGCTGGAACGCTCAGGGAGTCGGGCGTGAGTCACACGATACGTTCGGGGCAAGCGCGTTGTGGCATAATATATACAGGGTATGTCGAAATTATGAGGGCGCCACCAAGCCTGTCGTAACCCGGCTAACCGGGCCTGGACGGTTAGACGGGAGCGAAGCATGCAAAAATACTCCGCCAATAAGATTATTCAAGAGTTGCAAGGAAAACAACAACTTCGGGATTGCCTTAAGCAAGGATTGTGATTAGGTGTCCATCCGACCACGACTACGCAGCTGTCCCACTCACCTGCACGCTCACAGCTTCCTCGTTCCGTCGTACAATAATTCGTACAATAAAGGGGCGTCTATCTGTAACAGAACATGCACAAACCGAAACAAACAATAGTTCCCTTAACTAACCAATCATATATTTCACTTCGAGTTACAATGGGGTAGCAGAATGCGTCGCCCTGTATCTAACCTTACTCTATAATTAAGGGCACCAGCTGGCACGCGCGCTCTAAGCTTAACGACAGATGTTGAACATTAGTGAACAGCAATAATAGGTACAAAGATACACATTGCCTTATGCAAGGGCAGCGACGATTTACATTAGCCTTCACGGCCTGAACTGTCTGCAGTCTGAATGAATGCACTAGCGTAGTAATGAATAGGTACAAAGATACACATTGCCTTATGCAAGGGCAGCGACGATTTACATTAGCCTTCACGGCCTGAACTGTCTGCAGTCTGAATGAATGCACTAGCGTAGTAATGAATAGTAATGAGTAACACTCGCGTTCACAGCGGTAATCAGGTTAAAGGCACATACCTTAATGCGTGGGCGGCGAGGGAGCCTGGTACAGCTGAGTTGCGACGAGCTGCAATCGTAGGTGGTAGGTACCTTCGGTGTTACAACGGCGAAAGGGGGTGAATGCATAACCGCCTCAATGGCGACGGGAGACGCGTCAAGACGCGTACAACGGGACGACGAAAATGATGGGGGCCTCACTCGTTCTGCTGAACCAAATCCTCGTAGGTCGAGATGAAGGGGGCACGACCCCTCACTAATAGTAGCAGGAACTGGGCTCCAAAACACCCACGTTACGCCGAAGATCACTCGACAAATTTCGAATCACCACCACCACACACAAGCGCTCTCTGCCACGGGCTCTGGAAGACTCCCCGAGGGAAGCGTCGGCAAAAGGTCCCCCACGTGACTAAACCACAGCGAATCGCAAGGCGATGAAATGAAACCAACCAATGCGGGCCACGCTGGTATCACGCCGCCACCGCGTGCTAAATGAAACAAACCAATGCGGGCCACGCTGGTATCACGCCGCCACAGCGTGCTATTCAGAATTCAGAAAAACGCCATCAGAGGAGAGCTCCAACCGACGACAAATACTGCTTTTTAGGCTAACTATGTGCGAAATCGTGATTCTGGAATTAGGCGATGGAGCCAAATAAAGAGCTAAAAGGGCTTAGCATACGGGCGCGCTGCTCTAAGCTTAGGCGGCTATTCAAAATACCAAAATGACCTAACTAACGGCGTGAAATGCAATTAAGCATCTGAAATAGCAAAATGACTTAACAAAAAATGAGATTGATATGAGTAATAACAGAATAGGAAGTTTGTACTGCAATGTCTTACTAGATGGTTACCCATCAATTCACCCCATACATTTAAGCAAAAACGTTGCTTATTGTAACTGCACGAGGATTTGCATGATTCCATTGGTGTTCATTGTGATGAGCAAGGTCCAATTCACAAAACTATTCGAAGTGGATAGTCGGTGCTTTGCAGATGTTGCACCTGTATATAGTGGTATGGATGTTGTTGATCACTGTTTAGAGCACACCATACGTGGGTGGAGTTAATTCAGAATTCCCTGGCCATAGATTTACTGCTTCGTTCAGGATTATTGTTAATCAAATTAAGAACAGCATCATCATAAAAATGGGGATGACCAGAATTTACACGTGGTGGCACGGTAACACTACCATTGAACAAAATGCGATCCTCTAATCTTCTAAAAACATTAATGCTTGGTGGTCGCTGCAAAAGAAATCTCCCACCTTATAATCAGACTGCTTGCCCTGCTCGATTATTAAAAGCTCCGAGAGCCATTAGAATGTCATAATATTCACGATTGGAAAAATTAGCACCATTTTTCAAAAATAAACACACGAGAATATGAACACAATAAATCTTCTGTTAATAAGTTATTTTAAACAATCATTTGTTTCTCTACATCTGACATTTATTAAGGCCACTTGATTCAACATGAAAAATTGCTGTAGTTACAAAAGTAGGGGTCTTATCGAAAAATTATAAAGGAATTTTTTGTTCAGATTTTAATGGAGAATATCGTAGTATAGTTCCTATCCGCGAATTTCATAACACCCTGTATATCTCCCATAATGGACTAGCATAAGTTATATTTTTATTGTTACCTCTTTTATCAGATGTCTTGTTATTTAATAAGTAATGAGTGCTTATATTGTAATGGTATTAGGCCCATGGCTCGACTCTGCTAGCAGTGCAACAATTCAGTAAGCACAGAGTTGGGGTATTTTATGTGGCTGCAATGATAAGCTTAACATTCAAACAATGAATGCATTGGTAAAGAGATGTCAGTAATAGTAAAGTAATTGAGTAAAAGGAACGTAAGGGGCAAAACTTGTTTTTCACAGGGGTCGAAGTTGACTTTCAAAAATTAAACAATAGGTTTGTGCAGAATGAATAGCCGAACCGAAAGAAAGTAGTAGACACAAAAGGGTTTGCTATGTGCATGTAAAAGTAGCTTAGATTTCAATTAAACTAGTCAGTGAAATTTGTGAGGAATCGTAAAAGGTAAAGGAAGCTGGAATAAAATAACAATACATTGCGAAAGAGCAATTTTGAAAGGCAGGCAGCAGGACATGAAAAAGGAATTTGAAAAGCAGGCAGCAGGACATGGAAGAAGCAAATAAGAAGTAATGAAGAATGTAAAATGATGTACTCAAACTTAATTCTATTATATACTAAAATTCATCAAAACTTTTTTCCGTTAGCATTGTAACTATAGCAACAAGATTTGTTTTTGTTTTAATAACGGAGAATAGAAGGAACAAAAAAATAATGATAAAGCTTGACATTGTGAAATTTGTGCTCCGCTTCAATTAAAGTTTTTATATAATAAATGAGCATTTGGAAACCTGAAAAGTATATTATTGTGTTGTGCACGTGTTAAAGTTCATATTGGAATGTTTGTGGAGGTTTCCACAACATAAAAATAAAATTTTCTCCGAGAGCATCTCCGACGATTCGGCAGCCGTTCAGTTCGGGATTCTGCAACAAAAGATGTTATTTGCCGCCAAAGCGCGAAGATTTGAATAAATACCTTACGAATGTTCTCATTTTAACGTAAACACCGCCGACTGCACGACATAAACCATTTTGTGGGATTTTTGATAGATTGGTAAACATTTACCGAGTTGAGTTCGAGCATGCAACGAGTGTAGACGTTCCAGTCCGGCCCAGCGAATTCCCGGCAATTGGTGCTATCCTAAAATATTATTTTCGTGCTCGGCTTTTAACTTACTACAGCAATATGCCATTTACACAATCCCAACAAAAAGATGTTAAAGACATTGTGGACGAATCGATAAGTGTTGCTTTTGGGGACGATTGGATAAAGAGCCTTGTCGTTAAAGTGAGTGAACTCATAAAGCAAGAAATCTCGAAGAAGCTTATGGAGCATGATAAGCAACTAGAAGAACTTCGGCAGCATCTGGATGGTGTAAAAAAGAAAAACATACAGCTTGAAATTAAACATGATGACCTTGAACAATACACAAGGAGAAACAGTATCAGGATCTTTGGGCTACCCGAAACCAATGGGGAAGATGTAGAACGAAAAGTGATTGCGTTATGTAAGGATAAACTGGGTGTAGAAGTTAAGGAAAGCTATGTCGACAGATGCCATAGAATTGGCCCCAAAAAAGATGGGATAAACCGCGCAGTTATTCTCAAATTCACGTCGTACCGCTACAAATACATGGTATTTTCCAACAAGAGAAAGCTCAAAGGGCAAAAAATCGTTATTAGAGAAGACCTTACTAGAACAAGGCAGTTACTTTTCACGGCATGTAAGGAAACGTATGATGTAAAAAGTATCTGGACATCGGATGGAACAATTTATGTTTCGGTAAATGGGCGCAAATTTCAAATTAAATCCTACGATGACCTGCAGAAGATAAGTAATCAAACCGAGGTCATTACATCTAAAATTTCAACGCCGAGGGATCGTCTGGTGCGCTAGATAAGTGAACGTCCTTACTTTGTTACCTGAAAGGTTAAAACTTTATTTTGTTTATGTTTGCATTTTTGTATATAAATAAATACTTAATCGAGTTAGGTTTTAATTTAATTTCTAAATTACAGTTTTTTTTATATATATATACTTATTAATAGTTTTCTGTTGAGATATGAAGGTTAAAAAGTTTAAAATTTCTCATATCAATGCTTGCTCACTAGTACCTAATTTAAATGATTTGATGGAATATATAAATAATAATAACCCAGATATATTGGCAGTCAGTGAAACTTGGCTTACTCCAAACATTAGTGATAATCTTGTGCAGATACCTCAATATAACTTATTACGTAAAGATAGAAATCACAAAAGAGGTGGTGGTGTTGCATTGTATGTAGCCAAAAATTTAAAGGCTATTGTTATTGACACATCTGATGCCATAGAGCAGTTATGGGTTAAAATAAGTATTGGTAAATACTGTTTTGCGATTGGGGTTGTATACAGACCACCTAATACGGACTATAGTAACTTTATCAACGCATTTGATAATATCCTATCGTTGTTGGTACCTGAATTCGACGAAGTGCTTTGTACTGGTGATTTCAATGTAAATTTATATAACAGTAATGAAACAAAACGTGTGCAGTTAGAATCGGTCCTTGAGGGATATAACTTAAATCAAATAATAGATGCTCCAACGCGGGGTGCATCCCTTTTAGATCTAATTATAACTTCGGTTAAAAATCAAATAGTGGAAACAAGTACGACTGATCTAAATTTTTCAGATCATCTTTTAGTGTCCTGCAGCCTCTCACTAGAAAACCAGATTCCTGTGACCCATCTGAGAACTCACCGCTCTTTCAAGAATTTTGATATTACAGCTTTCACAAGGGATCTTGAATTAAGTTCAATGCATCAAATATTTTATATGAACGATATTAATGACAAGGTGAGTCATATTACTAATATCATCAAATTAACTATTGATAAACATGCCCCTTTCGTAACTTCTAAATTTACTAAAGGGTATTCTCCCTGGTTGACAGAAAATATCAAAATATTGATCTCCCTCAGAGATAAGGCACTTACTAAGTTCAGAAAAAGTCGCACGGAGGAGAATTATAACTATTATAAACAACTTCGTAACTATACTAATTTAGCTGTCAAAAATGAGAAAAGAGCATTTGTTCAGTACGAACTGAAAAATAAAGGAGGCAAAGAACTGTGGAAAAAATTAAATACATTTAACATACATGCTAAACCGAAAACCGAAATTCCAATGTCACTTAGAAAACCTGATGAAATAAACAATTTCTTTATCAATTCTATTCCGCAAACTAATAACGATAATTTAAAAGTTTTGGATTTTTATAGTAATAACAAATTCTGCGACAATAGTTTCAATTTTAAGCAAGTTGATGAGGTTGTGGTGTATAATGCTATCAAAGCGATCAAAACAAATGCTACTGGGGCAGATGGTTTAAACGTAAACATAATTAAACTCTGTTGCCCGCACGTAATACCGTTTTTTTGCCATATTATAAACTGTTGTTTATTAGAAGGAGTATTTCCTGAAATTTGGAAAAAGGCAATCGTAACACCGGTGCCAAAGGTTAAAGCACCTGAAGATTTTAAACACCTTCGCCCCATCAGCATCTTATCAACAGCTTCCAAGATTCTGGAAAGAGTGGTAAGTGATCAGATTAGGAATTATCTTGAAAATAATAATGTATTACCTGGCACACAGTCCGGTTTTCGACCGAGTCACAGCTGCTCCACGTCGTTGCTGGACATCACTGATGATATTCTAAATAACACTGATCAGCATGAATTAACTTTGCTTGTGTGCCTGGACTACAGTAAAGCGTTTGACACGCTTAATCACACCACGCTTTTGTCTATCTTAAAATACATAGGCTTTGAGTCAGTGCCAATAAGACTTTTTCAAAGCTACCTTGGTAATAGAACTCAAATTGTTAAAGTTGCTGATGATATGTCAACAGCATTGCCGGTAGAAGCAGGTGTACCTCAAGGTTCCATATTAGGGCCATTGTTGTATACTATTTACACGTTAAATTTGAGTAAAGTTCTGAAATTTTGTAGATGTCATCAATATGCTGATGACACCCAAATTTATATATCTTTTAAGCCTAGTGAAGTACAGCTTGCCTGTCAACGTCTTAATGAAGACCTTGTAAATATTGTCAATCAGTCTTATGAACACTCACTAATTATCAATGCTTCTAAAACTACTGCAACTTTATATGGACCAAAGTACTTAAAACAATCAGTCCTACCTGACATTTCTATTGTGGTCAATGGTAGTCCAGTTGAACTAGTTGACACAATTAATAATCTTGGTCTTACAATTGACAATGAATTAAATTTTACACAACATGTATCAAAATTACTTAAATCTGCTTATGCAAGTTTAAAAGTTTTGTTCCCTCACAGGCATTTACTAGATACTGAAATTAAAGCTATGCTATGCGAATCACTTGTACTATCTCGTTTGAGTTTTTGTGATGTTGTATATGGACCTTGTTTAAGTGTAGTGGATAAAAATAGACTACAACGGGTGCAAAACTCCTGCCTTAGGTTCATATTCGGCATACGCAAATACATGAGAATTTCTCACAAACTTAATGATGTGAACTGGTTAAACATGCACAATAGGCGTTTACACCATTCTGCTAGCTTGTTTCATAAAATCATCAGTACAGGGTACCCAAAATATTTGTCTAGGAAAATTACTTATAGATCCGATGTTCACAATGTCAATGTTCGGTCTAGGGGTCTGTTGACAACTCCAAGGCACAATACTGAAAAATTTAAATCTGCTTTTAAATACCAAATATGCTTAATTTACAATAAAATTCCCAAAGAATATAGTGCTTTGAGCATCAAAACCTTTAAACAACGGTACAAACGGTTTCTGTTCACCTTACAGTCGCAATAATAGTTTTTCCATAATTTTTCTTTTTATAAGTAACTGATTAGCCTTCATATCTTATTATAGTAACAAACTTTTACATGTGTTGGACTCAACTACGTGGAAATCCTTGTGAAATTTATTTATGAACAACTAGGTTAAGTGGAAGAGCAGCATTTGTTGAACTTCGCCTAGCGATTTTCCCTAATACGGTACACTATGCATAAATTTTGTTAAATTTTGTTATCTTAGTTTATATATTAATATACTTAATAAGCTATTTTGTTTTTCTTGTTTTAATTTTCTATATTTTTAAATTTTACAATGTCTGTATGGGGAAAATAAAGACAATTTATTATTATTATTATTATTATTATTATTATTATTATTATTATTTAACTACCGCGTATTCGAACTAATTCCGGTGTACAGTACCGTATCAGACAAATTCTAAATTATAACATAATAGGAATTCACCCTGGGATTAAAGAGGTATTGTTCTACTGAGCTAGCGTTTGTCCAAATTAATTGCAGCTAAATAACATATTGAAAAGGGCATACAACCATTTATTTTGTGCAGCCTAATAAAAGGACAGACAAAGTTCCAACACAATAATAACATTAAACAGAGGATTGTGTTTTGGATTAAATTTATTAATAATACCTATAGTAAATTATAGGTGCCCCAAAGTGGAGCCTTTGCAATATATGTGATGTAATACCAAAACTTGTATTTCATAAAATCGTTATGTATAGCAACATGTAGTTACTGAATTGACAAATTGAAATAAATTTTAAAAAGTGCTTCCATGCACAAGTGCAAACTGCATTCTTAGAATTAAATAGAAGTTCAGGAATAAAATCAATATCAACCAACCGGGCTAACTTTGATTTGTGTGTCATTTGAGGTCTATTTGTAACCAGAATTTAATTTTTATAGAAGAATAACGCGATATGAAAAATACAGCTGCTGCAATTTCTAATAAAATAAAAATTTGATGGTTTACTTCTCAAAATGCCATATCGCTAATTTTATCGTAGGTTAATGGCAAACTCCTTTTGTTTTAGGTCTGAAGATATTTAAATTCCATTGGCTCATCTATCACAGGAGCTCTGACATTTAAACAACTATAATGGACATCAAACCAGAAACTACGGATAGTAAATCTTGTAGTTCTACACGAACTACATCATGCATATCACACAACATGGATAGTAATGACCAATTTTATAAGTTATACATTGAAAAAGAAGGCAACCAAGGTACTAATTTAGCTACGGATATGAGGACTCATATAGGCGAAAAGCCTTATATTTGTTCTGTTTGTGATTTCAAAGCAACACAGAAAAGTAATTTAGTTACACATATGAGGACTCATACATGCGAAAAGCCTTACGCTTGTTCTGTTTGTGATTTCAAAACAGCACGGAAAAGTAATTTAGTTAGACATATGAGAACTCATACAGGCGAAAGGCCGTATATTTGTTGTGTTTGTGATTTCAAAACAACACATAAAAGTAATTTAGTTACACATATGAGGACTCATACAGGCGAAAAGCCGTATATTTGTTCTGTTTGTGATTTCCAAACAACACGGCAAAGTCATTTAGTAAGGCATGTGAGGACTCATACAGGCGAAAAGCCGTATAGTTGCACTTTTTGTAATTTTAAAACAATACAGAAAACTCACTTGGCTACACATGTAAAGACGCATACAGGCGAAAAGCCTTACATTTGTTCCGTTTGCGATTTCAAAACGATACACAAAAGTAATTTAGTTACACATGTGAGGACTCATACAGGCGAAAAGCCTTATATTTGTTCTGTTTGTGATTTCAAAACAGCACGGCAAAATGATTTAGTTGCACATGTGAGGACTCATACAGGCGAAAAACCTTATATTTGTTTTGTTTGTGATTTCAAAACATCACATAAAGGTAATTTAGTTAAACATGTGAAGACTCATACAGATGAAAAGCCTTATATTTGTTGTGTTTGTGATTTCAAAACGACACAGAGAAGTCATTTAGTTACACATATGAGGACCCATACAGGTGAAAAGCCGTATATTTGTTCTGTTTGTGATTTCAAAACAATACAAAAAAGTAATTTAGTAACACATGTCAGGACTCACACAGGTGAAAAGCATTATATTTGTTCTGTTTGTGATTTCAAAACGGTACAGAAAGGTAATTTAGTTCGACATCTGAAGACTCATACAGGCGAAAAGCCTTACATTTGTTCTGTTTGTGATTTCAAAACAACACAGAAAAGTCATTTAGTTACACATGTGAGGACTCATACAGGTGAAAAGCCTTATATTTGTGCTTTTTGTAATTTCAAAACAACACGTAAAGGTAATTTAGTTAGACATGTGAAGACTCACAGTAGAAAAGCCTCATATTAGATTTGATAGATATCGAATTTCGTAAGGCATTATACATTACATTACTAGCCAAGTTCTCAATATTTGGTCTTAACACTCTTAACAAATTAGCTAGAATTTTTTTTAAAATTTTATTTGCAACATAAAACCTTTTATTTGTTCTCTGAATGATGTAATTTTTGGCAGTGCGGTATTATGATAGGTTTTATCGGAATTTTTCCACTGTCTCGAGTATTTATCACACGACATTTCGGGAGTTTTTGATGTACTCCCCTCAGGTGTTTCTGGTTAGTCCTGAGGACTGATTTTTGTACGTCTTTTCACGTACTCTCGTGCCTACCCCGGGGTTTGAAGTCAGGACCACTGATCGCTGTGATTACGAGTCTGTCACTCTTACCATTAGGCCACCAGCACGGTTATATATTTTAGTGATAAACACCCGAGACAGTGGAAAAAGTTCGATAAAACATATCAGAACCTTTTATGTTAACCCTTAACTGGTAACGTGCCGTCTGTGAGACTGCAAGCAAATTTTAATCTCAAATTTTCAGCAAAAGAGTACCGCTTTTCAGCAAATGATCTTATCTAATCTTTCTCCTCTTGGTACCCCACCTATCGCACAATTATTGGTAAATTTGAGTAAGTAATGCTGGAGATGTGTTTTATTTTTAGTTCAGTACAGTCTGTGAGACGGCACGTTACGGTTTACGTGAGCATTTTTTTCCATTGGTAGGCACGGCAGGCCCTGTGAATTACAATATTTCTTTAAGTTTTTTTTTACAAATGCATTGTTTTACTTATTATTAATCGTAAAATAAATAAAATAAGTTTTTTTTTTGTTAAATTGGTCTGGTAAAAAGTACATTACCAATTTGTGTTCAAGTTGAAAATTATTTTATTATTTTTTATTTACATTAAGTTTTCGGTTATTTTAAATCAAAATTATTACTAAAACATATATGCCTAACAAACCTCTATATATATATTTAAAAAAATAATTAAAACAGTTTAATTTTTTTCGCTTCAAAGGTGACGGTTTACGTGAGAATTTTTTGCCACTTGTAGGCATGGCAGGCCCTGTGAATTACAATATTTCTTTAAGTTTTTTTTTACAAATGCATTGTTTTACTTATTATTAATCGTAAAATAAATAAAATTACTTTTGATCAAAAGTTTTCCTTTGTTATCTTGGTCTGGTAAAAAGTACATTGCCAATTTGTGTTCAAGTTGAAAATTATTTTATTATTTTTTCTTTACATTAAGTTTTCGGTTATTTTAAATAAAATTATTACTAACAAATATATGCCTAACAAACTTCTATATATATATTTAAACAAATAATTAAAACAGTATAATTTTTTTCGCTTCAAAGGTGTGGCAGTCTCACAGACTGCACGTTACCAGTTGTGTTCCAAAATTTCACGTTACCAGTTAAGGGTTAAATGCAATTATGTGGCAAAACAACAGCACATTTTGGTGTAGGGGAGAGTGGGGGAATGTCGACCTTCTAAGGGAAGTTTCGGAGATTCTATAATTTAAAAGGGAACTGGGAGGTTTAA
Source organism: Agriotes lineatus (assembly GCA_940337035.1). NCBI lineage: Eukaryota > Metazoa > Arthropoda > Insecta > Coleoptera > Elateridae > Agriotes > Agriotes lineatus. Next base: position 107,274 of record CALNHX010003086.1, on the reverse strand, counting down.
ATGAAAGGTAAGACCTTCGGGAATAAAATACATATGAATTAGAAATAAAAAAACTTTTTTTTGTTTTTAATATGTGAGTGGCCGGTATTTCCTCCCAGCTTGGTTGTAATAGCAGCCGGGGGTCGCAAGTACCCAAAAGTTTGTTCGCTAGCCGAAATCGCACACATAGGTTTTCTTTCTTTCTCAATTGGGGCAATCTTTGTGAGCTCACACATCTTAGCCAAAATTCCGGGTTTTTCCCATATTCTCCGCAAATAATACAAATGTACTCGGTAACTCCGGCGTCTGACTTTTCTTCTTCCTTCTCACACTTATGGCAGGTTATCTTCATATTCTTTCTAATCTTTAGTTTCTGTTGTATATTAATATTATTGTTTTTGTTCACCAAAACGCAGGTGTCATCAAAACAAAATATTATGGGGTAAAATTATACAGCTTGCTGTTGCACTGCCTAAACAATACTAAGCCTTAGGTTTGTTTACATGGTTGGTCGGTAGACGTAGACCGCCACAAAATTTTTATTAGGGTGGGAGAAATTTGATGGCCGGAATTACACCCACAGCCGGTATTCCCCCACTCTACCCTACCCCAAAGATCAAACCTTGGGCCACTACTATTTTTATTATTTATTAATGGTTCGTTTTTTATTACTGTGGATTTAAAATGATAGGTAACAAGATTTATTGCAATGATCTTATGAAATGAAATAGTGTAGTTTAAAAGTACCTACACCAAAAATCAGGAAAACTTCGTTATTTCATGTATCGTGTTACACAGAATGCTTACCTACAATTATTACCTTGGAGCTTTTGAACTAATTATATCACATCGATATTTGACATTGATACGTATATTCACAATTAATTATATACAATTTAGAAAATTAGTTCTAGAGTATTATAGTAAAGTAAATCAGTACATGTAAGCCTCGGATGTTCCCACTGAATGATATTTGTTAAACAGTACAAAAGTATATGCTTATCATTAGTTTATTGGTGCTCAACCAAATTGTTTGTATGTTATTTATTTCTTACGTAATTAGGTCTTTGGCCTTTAGTGTTTGAACATATTGTAATCGCTGTGTAATAGTTCTTTTGTTCTTGCCAAATAAATAAGTATTTGATCTGTTTGTGGTTTCAAAACAGCACACCAAATTAATCTATTAGTTACAAATGTAAGTTGCTCAATTTGTAAACACAAAGCATCACAAAACTGTAAAGTATGATCAAAAATTAATCTCATCTAGTATGGCTATGGAATTTTTTCTAATTTATGAATGCAACTGTGTTTACACTTAAATGTGAAACTTAACATTTGATTTTTAAGTGAGTTATAGTTGCATTCATAAATTAGGAACAATTCCATAGCCATACTAGATGAGATAAATTTTTGATCATACTATAGTTTAGTTAGACATATGAGGACTGACGCATAAGAAAAGCCTTCAGTTTGTTTGTGCATAGTCAATTCAGCAAGCGCCCGATAACGTAAACACCAGATAATGAAAACATCGTGCTAATGTAAACACAAAATTCATACTATAGGATCAAACAGAACGGGCGCTAACGTAAACAGTTCTTGCCGATGGTCAGGCGCCGATGTATGTAGGGGATTCCCCTGTGCGACACAGCTGAGTCGATCAGATGGGTGTTTATAATGTGTTTGCATTTCATTTTAGTCATTGTTGAATATAGGCGCTAATCTATGCAGAATAAAATAACAGCTTATTTTTCTTCTCATTTTTTAATTGTGTTATTTAACGTTTCTTTTAATAATGTGTTTATTAATAAAATCACGCTCGCTAATGTAAACATTTCGACTTGGTTTGAATTACTTCACGGTATCGAGCATCTGCTGTAGTAATATGGTGTTTTACTAGTGCGTTTTAAACAAGTAAACTGAGCTATTGCTTGTTTACATCATAACCCACGTTACCCTTAACACAGTGGGTTATAATGGATAACCCACACGTCACTTATAAGTACTTAAAACACTCCCATGGCTTAGAAATACTTTATCTCACTCTCAATTAATTGGTCACTTTGACTTTTCACAACTGTCAGTACAAAATGTATGCTTTTTTCATACTTATTGAGTTGTTGGTTAAAATTTTGTATCACACTCGTGTGGTAAAACAAATAATGCACTCAAGAAAAAACACCTCTCGACCTGACCGCCTTGAGGGGTCAACTTCTCTTTCGTGGATTATTTGTAATATAACACACGTGTATTATAAATACAGTCGAACTTCTGTAAATTGACCTTCCTTATGTCAAATATCTCCTTAAGACGAATTTTGTATTAGGTTAAGAATTTATATACAAAATTGTCTCCATATCTCGATTTTCTATAAGTCGAAGTTTTCCTTAACTCGATGTAAAATCGGCCGCTTTTCATCCCTGGGAATTTCCTTAGCTCGAACTGGACGTAGCCGCCCACGACTCTGTTTATTAGGGTCGGTCAAATTTCTCCAAATTTGCAACGGGTCTAGTAGCTGCCGGTGGTTTTGTTTAGGACCGGTCATTACGGCGACCCTTATACATACCAAATTTCTTCGAATTCTGATTACCCGAACTGAAAGAGTGCAATAAACAGCTGAAATTTCCTTGAATTCTAACAATGCGAAGGAAGGCCGAAATAATCCATAATGGTCTTGCGGGCTTTCACATTAAAAAATTTATTTAGTCTTGCTATTATCGTAGTGGAACACAGACGTAAATTCGAGCGTAAATTTTAAGTGAAAATGAGTGGTGTAAAACGGAAGCTGAATGCGTTGCGACTGATATCTGAAGTTAATAAAGGAGGAAAGGAAAAAAAAAGGATATTGCGGCGGAATTTGAAATTCCAGCCAACATGTTACTGTACTTTTAGAGCGACCCCTGTATGTGCAAACTTTTGCTAGTTGAATTTGTAGCTTTGAGTATCATTAGGTGGCTTTTTGGAATTTTTGCATGCTTTAAATTAGGTCAGGTTAGCGGTACCCTAATTTTAAATTCTCTCCTATAATTATCAAGCAGTTTGGTAAGCAACTCTTCGAATAATTACCCATATTTTACAAATTAAATTTATTCTGGGTACATTTCAACAGATATATGTGTGTGGGGCTTAGGCAACCATTGTTGCAATTATTCTGCACTATTCTATTTGTTGCTAGATAAAGGATATCTCTTCTTGCAGTCACACTTTTCAGGCTGTTTTTTTGCATCTTCTGGCCCAAAATTTTGGAAAGTTTTGATAACTGGAAACTGGTGGATTTTTGAGTTCTTTCCCATTTTAAACTTGGTGCAGGCTGCTAGTGCCTCGGCTGTGCGCTTAAATTTATGAGCTAATTAGTGTAGCTCCGCTCCGTTTCGATTCCTTGGAGGATCTACAAAGCACATGTGCCCTTAAGACGTTCGTATTTGATTTGGTTGTACTTACGTCATTCGCAATTGCGGATTCGTCTGAGGACAGCATTGTTCTTGCACTTTCTTTTGGCTCCATACCAACGTGAGGTAAGATAAGGCCCGTTTCTTCTTATTCGGAACTCATTTGGGCGTTGTGCGTTATAGCCATTTCCTGTCGGATGCCAGTCATCACTACAGCAAAATTTACCTGGGAGAGTTTGGACGCTTCCTGCGAGAGGTTAAAGTCCTCCCTGAAGAGGCTTAGCATTCCCCGTTCGGCTGCACTCTGCGGGCATCCAGTCCGTCGACCTGGGCTCCTGAAACTGTCCAGTTGTCAGGGAATTTCGCAACTCGTGTGGACCACGCTAGAGTGAGAGAGTAGGCGTCTGCACTACACCTGCCTATAAGCCTCCATAGCTCGCACGGCCTTCCGCTGCGGCTACCGGACCCCTCGCTGCCCCAGCTGTCTCCGACCTCCTGAGAGCCAACGGAAAGGTTAGGTCTCGTCATGCTTCACTATAGGCAAGACATTAATGTAGTTATTTGCGTTTGAGATCTTAATGTTAGGGCTGCCGCGAAACTTTGTACGGTCACCCTTTTGCTACTTACTGTTTTACATCGTTTACGCTCACCGGTTCTACGTGGGCCCCGATTAACGTTGCTGCTTCGGCCTTCGAATATCCCAATCCACTCCTCCGTATACCCTACAAATTTACGAATTAGACATTGTAGGGCTCCGAGCTTCGTCGACGCCCTATTTGTACGTTGCATTCTACTTACCCGGCAGTGCCTGGTGGTCGTGTTCATCGGGCTAGCGTAGTTCTGGCGTTTTGCCTTTCGCCATTTGCATTCGAATTTTTGTAACGTGAAGTCAGCCACTCCACGTCGGCTGTGGCGCGCGAATCCGCGACGGGAATTTCATGTTCAAACTTAGAACTCGGCGAACCGAAAAATCATTTACGCCCATATTAACCCTGTCAAAGACCAGATCCAAGTACTTGCTAAGATTACTACTAGTCAAGGATACACTGTTGTCTTTCTATTATTAGGGGCGCGTCGTTCATGTGTGGCCACGCAAACGCTCGTTGCTTCCGACCATTAGAAATTTTAGAGCTCACTTATAACGTCATTTAGAGCTAACCTTCGGGGCTGAATCGTTAGCCAATTTAAGCTTGTATTGCTCTGCCTTGGCCCTACTACTGAACCCGTTCGGCGACCCGTACTTAGTCGACCTTCGTCAATTTATTTGCCTCAGCGACACCTCTCGTAATCTCGCTTATAATGTGTATGTGTTGCCCGCCGTATCGCGGCCCAACTCGTGGTATGCGTAGAAATAGCTATAGGTACATTCGTTATGAAATATTCATGCCGGTCTAAGCTCTAATAATTTTTTTGGATTTATTTGAGCGGTTTCACTTGTTTCGTAACGCTATATTCATATATTTATATGAACTTACATTTACGCTTGCCTATTCGTACCCGTACTTATATTTATAGTTGCGCCTAGAATTGTTTATGATATTGCACGTTATATTTGTTGCACTATAGCACCTACCCACCTACCTGTTTGACAATAAAGCTGTGATATTTTCATTGGTCGTTGATTTGTTTATTTTTGATCTGCTGGACTTATCTCCGACCTTGTGTACGGTCCGGCACAAGGATTAGATCTGAGTCGAGGACCTGGCGCCTTCTCCTTATTTTTTTTTTGTGTATTCTCTTTCAGCATAGCCGGAACCCTGCGACCCTCGCGGCGAGCTAGCCCAACTAGGCGGAAAGTTACCAGCCGGCAAAATAACAAATATAACTTTCGCGAAAACGTAAGGCCGACCGTCTATCTTCCCTTACAAACACTTTGTCGACCATATTGAAAAACCGTAAAGAAATTTTAAAGAGAGCCGAGGATGGAGCATGCAATTCAAAATGTGCACGTCTGAAGACATTGATGCAGCAGTCTTAGAATGGATGAAAATGGTTGACGACAAGAACTTCACGATGTACGGAAAACTAATTCACGTGAAAGCACTTTACACCCAATGTTGTATTTGTGTGAAATAAATTTTAAGAGATTTTTTTTTCGATTCTATAACTCGAATTTATTTGGTGGATTTTGAAGATTTAACTTACAGAAGTTCGACACTATTTCTCGTCTAAATATGGCAAGGTATCATTAAGAAATTTTGTTCAGAGTATAAAACTATGGCCCTAAGGAAAATATTGGGAAGATTTGAGTACTTTTACGAAAGTAATTTTTCAGATGAATTATCCCAAGAAATAAGGAAATGTGTTAGAGAAAATTATTCATACCACTGTATCATGCTTACTATGATAAATAAACTGGATTTCTTAAGATGAAACCCATTCATGGACGAAGTTCGATGGCTATGCGAATAATCAAGAAATATCTCGCTAATGAGTGTCGTTAACGATAAGATGGAAAAGAATGAATGCAATGAAATCGATGTTGGGATTATTATTACTCTAAACCCAATTGAGAAAAATCCCAGGATACTATTAGACAAAGATCAGATAATCTTTGCTAATCACTATAAACAAAATAGAAATCCAACAATGTGAAGCCATTCAAACCGATATATGTGCATACCCTTGTAGATGGTGATGAGGGTTGCTGATTAGATTAGATGTTTGTTTATCTGTTAAGGAGAAATGCATTGACCATATGTGCCAGGATTATACAGAAATAAAATTTATTTCCAATATGATAGCTGCCCTGTTCATTTGGTAATTGGGGTTGGTCAATGAATGACCTGGCAATTTCTAATTTTTTGCTAGAAGATCATCTTAAGCAATTGGTGAACTGATGTAGAACGTTACTAAAATATTAAAGGGGAGAATAAGGGACTCCATAAAGCAGATGCTCCTTGTGGATATTCAAAACAGTTTCCAGATGTCCCGAAATGTGCGCAAAAAATTGTGGATGTTATATTGAATAAATCGCTTAAGGTCATTGTAGTTTATATAATAATAATTATTATTATTATATATTGGTGACACCAGTCACCTTGTTCATGTTGTGAAGGTGACGATCAAAACAAAGTTATAAACAGTTTAATATATTGGTTCTTGAAGTAATAGGTGTTTTCCTTGAGCAGTATATTTAAGCATAAATGTAAGGTATAACCACCAAAGGGTTCATATCTTACATAATGGTGGACTTCCACGACTTCAATCCAGCCTGCCCGCTAAGCTGCCGTCACCTGGAGAAACCCTGGGACGATTCTGTTCGCACCAAAGGGTTCATATGTTATAGTACTGTGTTCAAAAAGAAATTACATAAGGGTTGGCCATGGAAAAATAATGTCAACAGCAAGCTTTAGACTTTCCAGTCACGATTTCAGTTTATAATTTTTAGGTTAGGTTTTCCTTTGGCATGTAATAAGTAAACCTCGACACCGCAACAAATGGTACAAGAGGATCGATTATTTATATAAAGGGTTTCCCAATAGGAACGATATGTTTTTAAAACGTCATAGCAACCATATATAAAATTTTAGATCTCACTAGCTCTCATTTGTTTTTAGTATAGTTTGACAATTCATCATGTCAAAATACACGCTTCAACAACGTTTGGTTATTATCTAAAAATGTTATAAAAAGAGAGAAAAGTTTGGTGAGTCTGTAATCTCCAGAAATGGAACTGTTAATTGGCCTCCAAGAAGTTGTGATTTAACATCTTTGCACTTCTTCTTGTTGGGTTATTTAAAGTCGTTGGTCTATGCCAATAAACCTCGAACTATTGACGCTTTGAAATTGAACATCGAACGTTGCATTAATGAAATTACACCTGATGTATTGCACAAAGTTACCGAAAATTGGGCTCATCGGATTCGATCCTGCAAACGAAGCAGAGTGGACATTTGAATAATGTGTTATTCAAAACATAATTGTCATAAGTTGTACTATAAAATAAAGAAAAAGTTTTGCTTTTGTCTCAAATATTTTGTATTTTATTTAATTTTAAAAACATCGTTTCTATTGGGACACCTTGTATATGAAACAATAAAGAAGCCGACCTGCGATTAATTAATAAAATTAAGCGATGGTAGTAAAAATCGCAGATCAACCCCCCTACCGTTTATACACCACGGCAGCTCTGAAAATTCTTTCTTTACTCACCGCGATGGCCGAACTAGCTCAAATATCGGCGGCCTTAGATCGTAGGTTCAAATCATCAGCTATGTGCCCTGGAATGTCTTCAAAAAAGGAAAGGAAATGGAAATGGGCGCCAGAAATCAAAAGATTTCGAATAATAAGAGAAAATAAACTGCAAGTGACTAACGTTTAATTAATAATCAATAAAAAGTTTTGAAGTGTCAGTAATAAATAATCTGAATACTTAAAATGCAAATAATGTTGGAACAAAATTGTGTACGTAAACTGAAGGTTGCGACACGCATAAAATTAAGAACCCCTTTCGGGTTATTTTAATAACTTTAACAAAAAACATTCGTGGGATATGCATACCTCATTCATTTAATAAAACCCTTTTAGGTTATTGAAATCAAAAAGCGTGAATGCTCCCCTAACAACGGGTCAATACACATCAAAAATTGCAACTACATTAATCAAAATTAAATATTTGCGTAAAAGTTTAAATATGAACATACAAGAGCATGTATAAAATTGAGCTTTACAGATTTATAATGATAGTAAGCGTAAATGCAGATTTTAAGAATGATAATTTTAGAATAAAAGTTCAGGTGTAGAAAATAATTTAACACAACGTAATCCTGGAATAGCCGGTCTATAGTAGCTTTTGGCACTAACCTCTACTCAGGGAAAAGATGTTGGTCAGGGGTTGCTACACCACGTGGCTATAAACACCTTGGATGCATCCGTAATCGTAGCAGCACAACATTCCCAACGGCAGAGGTGAATAAGGCATTAGCCGGTGTGGAAAATTATAACTGGGCGGCGGCATTGCCTTCCCGATCAAATTCTTGGGTTAAAACTATTATTTAAGAGCTGATCATAATCAGCCCTCGCTTCACCAACGTGCAAAAACGGCTAACAGGCGAACGCCGGCTGGGGGTTGCTACACCCTGTTGTTTAAAATAAGTTGGTCGTGATCTGCTACCATAATGGAATACAGCAAAAGCACCCTCGAACGGCAGCAACTAAGCAGAGCGCCAGCAGGTGTTGAAAGTGCGATAAGGCTTGGCCTCCGAGAAAAACTCGTGTATGAAACTGGTAATTAAGAGCTAAGGAAAATATAATTACTATGGAGATAATAAGACAGAAAAGCGCAATCGTACCTGATCATAATCAGCCCTTAGAAACACACTGCTCATTGAAATTGGTTGAGCGCACGTAATTTGACTTGAACAAAATCAAACCTCGGCCGCGCGAAATGCGCCGCCTGAGGCGAGAAGAATAAGTGCCTCGGACGAAAATTTCGTTTCTAAAGGGAGACTCGCACTCTGCTAAGAGATAGCGCAGGTCGAGAGGGCATCGTGCAAACGATAGGAACTTGATCCAGGTATAAAATACGCTGCTTTGGAAAATAGAAGAATTTGAAATGCAAAAGGATTTATAATTCAACTAAAAATATATAGGTTAAGCCTGAAATAATTGGATAAATGGCGAAACAATTAGGCTAAGCCAAAAAAATTGTTTCAATGTAATAACTAATAAGTAATAAAATTCCTTAAATCATTTATATTCTGATTAGTACCTAATTCAATGTGTTAACTGTGGTTTTGTAAGCCACTACCTAACCTGCAGTTGTGTTCAAGGAGGCTAAGTGGCATTGTAAATAAACCACTTTTTGAAAAAATGACGTTTTATTTCAGTTTAGATGATAACAGTAATGACTACATTACTAAACTATTAAACAAATTATAACAAGTAGATAATCATTAAAATAGGAAATTATATATATTTTTTATTTCACAGATACACATTAAATTTTATATAAAAACTAACCAAGATGTTCAAAATAGTCACCGTTTTCTTGAAGACACAAATTTACTCGTCTTTTCATACTTTTAAAAGCATTTATAAGCATTTGAGGAGTTATATTGGCACACTGTTCAAAAATTGCAGTTCCTCGATATTATTGATAGGCATCTTATATACATTATTTTGTAGGTAAGGGAATATAACTTTACTTTACTTTCTCTTCTCCCATTTTACCTCACGGTGTTGGGGAATTGAGCCACTTCCTATATTCTTTTCTATTCCTAGCTAGAGTCTTAATTTGTTGTGTCGTTTTATCTTTTTTCGTGGCTGTCTCTTCAATGTTGTCCTCCCAAATTATTCGGGGACGTCCCCTAGGTCTTCTCCCTTCACTTTTCATCTTCAGGATCTGCTTTGGGTATCTTTCATTACTCATATGAATCAGGTGTCCATGCCACTGTAGTTGTTTCTTTTCTGCTTCTTGCACTGTGGGATCAAGTTCTAATTCTTCTCTGATACCTACTTCTATTTCTTACTCTGTCCCTTCTTGTTTTTCCTACCACTCCACTATTGCCCATGATTCAGCTGCATATAGCAATGTTGGTGTGTATATAGTTTTGTACAGGTGCATTTTTGTTTTTGTGTTTAGTTTTTTTTTCAATTAATGTATGGTTGATTTGATAGTATATTTTATTGGCTTTGCTGATCCTGTTTCTTTTTTCTTCTTCTATGCGACCGTCTTTGCTGATTAGGGTACCGAGGTATTCGTATGTGTCTACTTTTTCTACAACTTCTCCCTCTATTTTTATTTCTATGTTTTCTTCGTCTTCCCTTTTTGTTATGTGCATGATTTTACTTTTCTCTGTATTTATACCCATTCTTTTCTGTTGTTGATGGTTTTTCCATATTTCTATGTTTCTCTGTAGGTGTTGTGGGTTTTGTGATATTAGTAAAATATCATCTGCATATAACAAGTATCTAGTTCTAATCGGGGTTAGGTTGAGGTATCCTAGGTTTCCTATCCCGGTTTCATTTTTGCAGATAGTGGACACATTGTTCATGTATATCACAAATAATAGCGGGCTTAAACTGTCACCTTGTTTTGTCCCCTTAACCACACCTTTCCTATCACATTGTTATGGAGGTTTTTAATTATTCTTGTTAATTTCTGTGACACTTGTAAATCTCTGAGTGCTTCCCATATATATTCTCTCGGTACCCGATCAATGGCTGCTTTCATGTCTAATAATGCTAGAAATAGCTCTTTATCTTTGCTTAGGGTTTTCTCTATTATGGTTGGAATTGTGAATATGTGGTCTTGCGTTTGTCGCCCTGGCCGAAATGCTGCTTGTTCGTCTTGCAGCTTGTCTTCTACTTCACTCCTTAGTCATTTTTCTAATATTCTAGTACATATATATTTTCAGGGCTACCGGAGAGAGGCATACAGCTCTATAGTTGTCACAGTTGGTGGAGTCTCCCTTTTTATATATAGGTATAATGATGTTATTTTCCCAATATTTTGGTATTGTTTCTGTACTCTATGCTTGTTGGAAAATAATTCCGAGCCATTTACTCACTATGGGGCCACCTTTCTTAAGTAGTTCTGGTGTTATGTTGTCTTCTACAGCAGATTTGCCATTTTTGGTTTTCTTCTTGGGCTTCTATTACCTCTTCTTCTGTTATTGCTTCATTATTGTTTCCTTCGATTTTGTTTTCCTGTTCTTCTCTTGGGTTTCTTTCTTCTATTATCTCAAACTTTGTCGCATAGTGTACTTTCCAGGTTTCTAATATTTGTTGTGGTGTAGTTTCTGTCTGTCCTCTTGTGTTTCAATATTTCTAACTTTTGGTGTAGGACTTTCTTTTAATCTTTTGACTATGTTCCAAAATTCTTTTTGGTTCTCTTGTATCTTCCGAACTCTTCCCATGTATTCTTCTTTGCGTCTTTTGCTTCGTTTCGTTTTTTTCCTGTAATTTTCCCTATTCTGTATTGTTTGGTTCCCTATATAAAATAATTTAAAATAGCCAAGTCTGGTGATCTAGCTGGAAATTCTGCATTTGAACGTATAAGCCGTTCACGATCTTTTTGGGTTAGGTGAGGCTATGACCATCTAGTAATTTTGTTGGCAGAACTTCTGTTACAACTAAACTCCCTCATGGAAATTGACACATTTTGTGTTAGGTTAGGTTGTTTTCAGTTTAAGGTTATGTTTTCTGAATAGGTACATTGTTGCCGGATATTCTCTAGTCTCCACATCGACTCGCGTTCTTTTAAATTTGGTCTGTCCTTTTTAAATTGGAAGTAGCATCGTTTAATGGAAATTTTTTGTTGTAACAAAATTATTTTGGTCATTTTGACTTTTCCTTTGACAGAAATTAACATTATTTTTACACATTTGATAAATTATTTATTTTCTTACGTATATTAAAATAATAAATCTGGCAATGTGGTGGCAAAAAAATGTCGAACAGACACTGACAGAAAAAAAAAGCATAGCCAACTCTATCCCAAAAAGGTCGTGAACGGCTTATAAACTAATTATTCGATCGTAAAAAATTTCACGAAGGTAATTATTGGTCACTTCAACGGTGTGGGCAGTCGTGCCATGCTGTTGGAAATAGCCTTGTTGGCGGTCATCCTCATGAAACTGATTAATAAATTCATTTTTAATATTTAGATATCTCTGAGCAGTAACAGTTTGTCAGGCCATTTTTATATTTTACGAGACTGCCTGTATGTACATAGGTTTCAGTCATATTTTACCGTATAACCCTTCAGCTAATTGCATCTAAGATTCTAAAGTTGACACGCACGTAGCTTTTGGTTTTCTAAAAAGTTCAGCGTACCGCTCTAAACTGCGCCTTCGTAGTTGCAGCTGGCTGTTGAAGTGTTTTTCTGCAGTAAATTTAAAACAAGGCGATGCGAATGCGACAGAGAGGCATTCGTTCCATCGCATTCTTTTGCATTCAGGTCACAGACAGCGCGTTTGAGCGCGAAGCTCCGCTTAGCGTCTGTTTTTGATTATTCAGCTTCGGCGCGTAGGCGGCCGATGTTTTGTGCTGTTACAGCAAATTTTGGATTGTGTTTATCAAGACGGTTTTCGGCGAGCTGTGTGTGATGTCCGTGCCGCTCATTAAATAATTTCCGAAAGCCTGTTTGGCTAATTGCTCCGACCTTTGTTCGGGATTTCATCGTATGAGTGGGCTATACCACGGCCACGTAGATTTTTGTGATCGCCAAGGGGGCGGTGCACACATTTTCCCGAGTAATTAGGTTTCCACCCACACCTCGTCGAGCAACAGTTGTAGCGATACTCGCCGTCCGCCGGCTACAATTAACGCTTACGCATCGAGGCCAAGCCGTAAAATCAAGGTATTGTGCCCTTCTCTATTTGTACACTAATCCTTCATGTGATGCCGCCAGTTGGCCAGTTTGTGTTACTAATTAAACATACTTGCTATTAACATTTAATCGAGGCACTGTGCGCTCATTACTCCATTTAACCCTTGTGCTATTAAATTAAACATACTTCTTATTAATTATATAAGAGAACCAAAAACGAAAATATTCGTCAAGATTTCTGCCGCTTGCGGTCCTTAGTTAAAATGCAAATCCATGAAGCCTACACTAAGTATCTTCGTAATACTGAACGATCTATTACTACTGATTCGACAAAATTTTGGTCCTACATCCAAACAAAAAAAGGTGGTACTCGAATACCAGGAAGAATGCGCAATGACAATTCTTCTTTTTAATCGCCTGAATCCATTGTTGCTGCTTTTAAGGAGTACTTTAGTAGTGTTTACCAAGCCCAGTCTGATATTATTGATTCTTATGATAAACATGTTAACAACATGCCAATAATCAATATTGCTACTATTACGGAAGACGAAGTACAGTCATCAATACATAAACTTAAAAATAACATGACGTCCGGCCCAGATCAAATTCCTAGTTTTCTTGTCAAAGATTGCTACGGAGTACTAGTAAAACCACTAGTTATTATTTTCAATTTGGCTCTTCAAACATCTACGTTTCCGGACAAATGGAAAACTGCCCGTATTTGTCCAGTACTCAAATCAGGTGATCCCAGTTTAGTTACGAACTATAGGCCCATTAGTATCTTATCCAACTTTTCTAAGGTTTTCGAAAATTACATTACACGCCCGAATCTACCCTCTTTTAAGAAGCTATATTTCTTCATATCAGCATGGTTTCATGACAAATCGCTCTACTGTAACTAATTTAGCTCAGTTCACGCAATTCACTTCCGAAGCCCTTGATTCTCAAGGACAAGTTGATGTAATCTATACGGACTTCTCAAAGGGCTTCGATAGGATTGATCACACAATTATTGCGGATAAACTGCATAGCTTTGGCTTTAGTGATTCGCTCCTATTATTTTTCAGATCATACCTTAAAAATCGCTTACAGTAAGTAGCCTATAACAGTTATAATTCCGAGTCGTTTGTAGCAACATCAGGTGTACCTCAAGGGTCTAACTTGGGGCCACTTTTATTTCTACTATTTGTCAATGACTTAGCTGAAACTATATCATGTCAAAAATTATTATTTGCTGATGATTTAAAGATATTTTCTGTTATTGATACGTTAGAAGATTGCGATTTGCTTCAAGGGCAAATTGGCCAGGTTCATGAGTGGTGTGTTACCAACAGTTTACATCTCAATGTTTCTAAGTGTAGAGTAGTCACTTATACCCGCAAATTGCATCCAATAGTTTATCCGTATAGTTGTAACACTGTTCCCTTCGATCGTTGTATACTAGTCACTGATCTGGGTATTATTTTTGATCACAAACTTACTTTCTCTCACCATATTGATGCTATACGCAGATCTGCGATGAAAATGTTAGGATTCATTATTCGAAACTGTAGGTCATTCTCTAATATTTTTGCGCTTAAAACGTTGTTTTTTGCATTTGTTCGGTCAAAGTTAAAATATGGAGCACTGGTATGATTGTTATAGAGAATGTTTGGAAATGGTGCAAAGAAAATTTTTAAAATTTTTATCTTTCAAGATTGATGGTTTCTATCCAGCAATTGGTATAGACCAGTTATTATTACTTTCCAGATTTAACATCCTTTCGTTAGAGCACAGAAGAATAATTATAAGTGTTACATTCTTATATAACATCCTTCATAATAAAATCGATAGCGCTTCACTTCTAGCTATGATTAATTTCCATGTACTTCGTTCTTCAATCCGTAATGCAACAACGTTTCATGTTCCTACGGCTCGAACTAATTTACTTGTTAAGTCTCCTTTATATGTAATGGCTTCGAATTTTAATAAAATCTCAAATAGCTGCGATATAAATTGCTGTACTCTAGGGTCTTTAAAGACATCTTTAAATCAATCCATCATAAACAATTAACATGCATTAATATTAGTGCGTGCTTACGCTGTTTATGTAATATTTGTTTATATGTATAATAGTATTCTGTATGTCGCATTTTCCATGTAGTTAGTTATTATGTTTGTATATGTTATATGTTATATAATATTTATTAGTGTACTTGCGCAATGTCCCATAATTGGAATTTTTCTGTTGGGCATTAAATAAATTAAATAAATTAAATTAAATAAATTAACGTTTAACCAAGGCATTGTGTGCCCATTTCTGCAATTAACCTTTGTGCTACTAAATGAAACATACTTGCTATTAACGTTTAATCATTGCATTGCGTGCTGTGCTACTAAATCAAACATACTTGCTATTAGCGCTACTCAAAGCATTGTGCGCTCATTCCTAAATTTACCTGTACATGTTTAACGGTTATTGTTAGGATAAGGCGTCTCCATCTGGGCTTTATTTCTTTTTAGGGTAAGCCCTTGTATCACTGTGAGTGTAATGTGTACGCTGACCACGTCGGCACTACTGTAAATTTCGGCCATGGATTTGACCTAATAGATTTGTTTGCTATATTTGACTTGATGATTATATTGTTTACAAGCTGACTTAGTCACTGTGTCAAGATTAATGTAAAGTGAAGCCTGGGTGTTTAAGCGTTGTAGGTAAGTCGTTTGTGCTCGTCGCTGCAGTGCTCAAGTTCATGAGGCTACTACTATTTTCGACTCCCGTTAAGCTTCCGGTTTCGCCAAGGTGACAAGTTAGAAGGTAGGCTCATTTGATTTTCCCGGTTTTACTCTGGGCCTATCGTTGTATTTTCGATTATGTCAATGAAACCGGGTGGCGCCCTATTTAATTTCGTTGTTGTTTACCGCCTCTCTGGCCGTTGCCCGTAGGTAATCTCGTGAAGGACCATCCCTCGCTCCACTGATGTTTAGCCGGCATATGTTGTTGCAGGTTGGGCAGCGGCCTAGATGAGTCTTTGTCCCGATTATGTAAAATATCATCCGCGCCGGCCGTTTATTTTTTGTATGGGCCGGCACGGTGTCGTAAAACCCGTTTTACACCGCAACAAGTTTTGTGGAAAAATATGGATCCGATAATACGTCTTCAAGACACAGCAATCCAAATACTTTTAACGGGTGAAGAAAGAAGTTAAGTTTAACAATTCGTCATTGTTAATTAAATTTTGTTGGAACCACTGGCAATACAAAATTCGCCTATTGTGATCTGCTGGCAGCAATTTATGTAAAGCAAGTATTTGTACGGAATTAGCTTTAAATCTTTTTTGGCAATAGTATAGCAAGTTCTTTATGATAAACCAATCTTCTGTGAAAGTCTATGTAGTGATGTAGCGGGTTGCTCGTTGATAAGTTGACGGATATCACCTGTACTTTGAGTGCGAACTCTTGGCATACCAGTTCTACCCCTATGAGTAATGCTCCCTGTATCCCGGAATAAATCAACACATTTTCTAAGTGTGCTGTAAAAATCTTCTTCAAGGAAAGCAATGTGTGGATATTGTTGCCGAAACTCCGCTAAACATAGCGCTGCACTGTAAATCCATTCACCGTTCGCACGCACACCATTCTGAAAATATGATTCAATCATAAGTTTTTTGTGTTCTATTGTAAAAACCATTATAATTGTAGCTTAATTATTGAATTTTCAATATAAACATATGACAACAATAACAATGATGACAGTTGATGAATTCTAAAACTTGTTGATGACATTACTTTTAGTTGCCCTGGCCAATCCTTATGGAATTTCTTTTTGAACACACGGTATATATATCGTTCAACAAAATCATATTATTGTACTTACAAATAAATACTCAACATGTATCCTAAGTAAAGAAAGGTCACTTTGCACAAAGTCAAATGACTTGTGTATGCAGATGTTTGGTAACACATCTGCAAATAAACATGTTTGCATATAATTTATGTTTTTACAGTCAATTGGTGTGCGTTTTTATGTTTATTTTTAGTTTATTGCATTACTCTATCCATTGCATTACGAACAAAAGGTTTTTTTCTACGGCCACTACTAAAAGTAGGCTTTTTAGCGCTCGCTTTTTCTCTAAAAATGACGTTTTTAATTCTGCGTGTTAAAAGTGAAATCAGCTGACTTTTAGCACATGTATTATAAAGTAAACAGGTGCTGTTGATTTAGAATTTTAAACTGGAAGTTATTCTAGTTACTTCTTTCGTTAGAGGTAAAGTGTTTTTTTAAATAATTAAAGCATTATGTAATCAATAAAGTAGTTGAATTGGCGACTGTCTCATATTCTGCGATGTGTGGCAGCAAAAATGGCTTCAATCGCTTGTTGATAATATTGAGCAGGACTTTGCTGACTTGGGATATTAGAGCTATTGTACGGTAGTTCTTGCTTTCTGATGGAGAGCCTTTTTTGAAGATTGGTATGTATATACGGATTTACACCGGTCTGTTGTCCATTTGCAAACGTATAACGATTGGTTTGCTACTTGTTACTTTAGTCCGAGAAATATTAAATAACAAACGTTCAAACAGATTCACTTTATTTATAACAAATAAAAACTTAACAATAAAAATGAAACATGGACGTGGTAAAGCGATAGTCAAACCGAAGTGTTCTGTTGAACAGCGGTCGCAGAAGGAAAGGGCAAGAGCTGTCGAGCGTCTATTTAAAACCTCCTACATTTAAGTGGGGATGGAAATTGAACTGCATATCCAGAAATTCAGAAGAAGGCGCCAGTACATATGTATTACTTTTATTCCGGTGTCGTCTAGCTCTTTCAGTGCTTTTGGTGTTATTTCGTTTATCCCATCGTTTATCCCAGGTGACTTTCCGTTCTTGTTTTTCTTCAAAACAAACGTAACCTCGGATTTGAATATCTCTGGCTCCTTCTCTGGAAGTAGCTCCGATATATTTAGTTCCTCTTCACTGCTAGCGTCTAATGTTTCACAATAGCACTTTCACACTTCTGCAATGTTTTCCCGATTGCTAACAATCCTTTCCTGTGCGTCCCTCATGATTTGGTTTTATGGCTTATCTCGATAGATGGGTACTTTACTTGGTTGTACAGTTTCTTGGATTCATTACGGTCTGCATGTTGTAGCTGCGAGCACATGCCGTTTATGCGTCTGTTTTTGTCTCTTCTACTGAAGCATTTTTTTTGTTTATTGAGGCGGTTTACACATGGTTATTTTTGCTTTTTCTCGGGTAGCTTTATTTTTCATAGTTTGTTATTGATGTCATCCTAACACAAATAGTTACTGAAAAAATAACTGGAAATCAACAAAACAGTTTTTATATGTTTCATAGACCCCCAGAAATTATTTGACAGGGTTAAGCTAACAGATATAACACGTATTTTATATGACAGCAAATATCCATTTAACGGATTTGTAAAATATTTTTACCCTGAATTCAACATTGTGTATTGGTCTCCCTATAGCCACATTAAGATCAGAACGGGTATTGTGCACCCAAAATTGAGTGAACTAACAAATTGTAAGGTTTCGCCCAGCTCGAACGCGATTTTAATTAATTAAATATAATTTCACGCATTATCCCATGGCTTGAAGCACGTTAGGAATTGGAGCGCTCCCTCTTTGGGCCACGCGGACAGCGATAAATGACGTCATCGCGGAGAGCCGCAGGTACACCGCCGCTTATTCAAAGGAGGGATTTCCCTACTCCAATGAACCTGTTTGAGCCGCTGATTACGCCAGCTCGGGCTATATAAAGAGAAAACGTAGCCATTTTAGGATAGAATTTTTCTGGACCTTTTCCCTCCGCTCAGGAGGGTGCTTAAGTGCTCTTCGAGGGAACTCCTGCCAGAGAATCTTCACCTAGACCGTCTCGTCAGGAGGGTGCTATTGTGCTCTTCGACGAGACAACTGCCAAACAACCCGCTAGTCCCGCTCGTTAGGAGAGTGCTATTCTGCTCTTCGACGAGATACCTGCTAAATAACCCGTTCGTCAATAGGGTGCTGTTGTGCTCTTCGACGAGACACCTGCCAAACAACCCGCTAGTCCCGCTCGTCAGGAGGATGCTATTATGTTCTTCGACGAAATACCTGCTATATAACCCGCTAATTTTGTCTTTACGGAGGGTTCTTGGGTGCTCTTGGATTAGACTACTTGAAATAATTCCCTAAATCACATTCCATCCTGAGAACGCCATAGTATCACTGCAGCTAATTTCCACGAGTCAAAACACCGCAATAGACGATATTAAAACTACTAATTGCGACCTAAACGGCTTAACACAAGTACAGCTTAAAACGCGCACTAGAAAATCTAGCCTGTATTTATCCGCAGCGCAAGGCTACATCGCAAAAGGCCGGCGTTCGTAAGTCCGCACGTTTTAATTTTGGGGCCATTCTACGGAGACCGTTCCTGCGAGGACCGGCTTTAATTCAATCATAAATCGCTTACCTGGACTTCCAAGGTTTCCTACAGGTAACGGCAAAATGTAAACAAGATAACTCCGACACGACCGCTCGAAGATCCTGTTCGTTCTGCACACGTGGGAGACCCGATAGCGTAAACAGCACCAGGTATGAACATTATTAATATTAATTCTGCCTGCATTTTGCCCGCTTGAAGGATAATAAGTAAAACTTCGTTTATGCACTACCGCCATATTGGCGATCACCGCTAAACTTCTCATATCTTTGTTAGTAGGTCAAATGAGCACAAAGAGAGACACAAGAACTACTTTATACTGAGGCTGTCCCGAAAGTCGCTGACATCACCTGAAGTCCGCCGACCGAGACGTAGACCAGAGTTCCTGATTTAGTTTGTTTATAAACATTGTTACATATTATTTTACCATCATGAATACAATTTAATTTTATGTATTACTAGCTAAACAAATTATACGCTTATAAATACATTTTGTGTATTTTCTCTGGGTACTAAACATGAGCACATTAATGATATCTTGGCATTCTGAGCTGCCTGGAGTCAGTATCAGCCTGGCAATTGTAGTAAATATTTTAATCTTCTAAACTAAATTAAAATAGCCAGTACCGGCTACAAAACAAAGGGCAATTGATTTTCAAAGTAAAGGATAAAGGGTACAATTACAAAATAGATTTTAGTTATACAAATGATGAGCCATGCATAAGAAAAACCTTCAATTTATGTTTGTACACTCAAAACACCACAGCAAGGTGAGTTAGTTACATACAGCACGGCCATGAATTGAAGGAGCAAGAGGCATTAGTACGGAAAAATGTTGGAATTTCAATTTGGTAATTAAGCCAGTCCAGTACCTAAGCGTTATTGCTTTATTTTCGAGAACCGCGTTCATGTAAGAGAAGTTCTCATCTTGGCTTCTTCTCGAAAAGTTAAACTTCCTGAGTAGACCTTTAACCTGACTTGAAACCACCCGGTCTCGCTAGAGTTAATCTAACTGCACTCTTACTGTCTAAGAACTACACTTCTTCCATGCATGTGCCACACGGCTTGGCCGAGTTAACTGGCAGGAAGTATGTTAATAAAAGTTTAAAATGCTGCACTTGTATTTCAAATATCTGCGCATTCCCGCATTTTTTATTTCAAATATTGGCAAATCCGCGCTACCTTTTTAAATTTAAATGCTGACGTTTCCCGTTCGTTCTAGTATAGTGCAGTTTTGATCGGTTTCCCGTATGCGACTCGGCCCAGGTGTTCTATCGCGCCACGTCGTAACAATTAGTCTGGTGATTTAAGCCACGTCCTACAGCAAACCTGTAGTTACATGTTGGTAACGCTTGTTGGCTCGAGGAAGCGATTGTAATATCATGTTAGAGCGAATCGGTTGCATTAGTGGGACAGGGAAAGCGCCTCATACCCTTTTGTCTTTAGCCCGCGACTTGACACTCAACGTCTTGAGGCATTCACCTAGCGGCAGTGTTACGTGAGCGATGTCGACCTCACGGGGGCTTCGGCTGTCGTGGGGTTGTCTTCAAAATTAATATGAAGCCGTTGCTCGTATGCTTTTTGTGGTGCATTTCGTCGTAAGTGACTCAACGTCTGAAGCTAGTACATTACGGTGTGTGGTTGAACTTACCTTGGCGGGTGTGTGTGTGTGTTCTAGACGAACCAACCTTGATCGGCAAAGCTAGACAGTAAAGGTAGGTTCTCAAGCAGCCGGACGTTCCACCCGACCGTCGAAGTGGAGCGTCGGTCCTCTGACTTCGAATTTCTAAGAGGGGCAGACAGAAAGTGTTTTTCCCATTTGTTATGGGCCAAAAGTCACTTTTCGTATTAATTTAACGATTTGCCTTATCCCTGCCTAATTCAAGGCACTTTGCACATTTCGCTCTAACTATTTACCCTATAATAGCCTAGTTTGAGTTACCCATTTCCTCGAGTAAAGTCACTGCAGATTAGGCCTCACGTTGTACGCGTGCTATGTTGGTTGCAGATGCGATTTTTCTGCAAATTTGGAATTTTCTGGGCCTAGCTGTCAAATTATCATTAGCCATTTTGGGTTGTCAGAAGATGGATGTGGTGAAAGGCATCTTTGGTTGATCGATGCACGAATATTTGTAATTCGGTTTTGTCACGGTCATCCTAGCATGAAAATGTATATCTTGGTGTGATTTTTTGTCTGGGAGACGTCCCCGACGTTTTTGTTGTGATACATTTCAAGCACGGATTTTTGTCCGGAATTCATCTGACAATCACATGTAACTACTTGGGCGATTTGGAGCATAACATCTCACGGTATGCTATTTTGACAATTACTGGTTATATTTCTAAGGCAGAATGTTGTCCCTTTTAGCTCCCTTTTGGTACGGGCGGTGAACGCACTCAGCTTCCCTTTTGGTACGGGCGGTGAACGCACTCAATTCCCTTTTGGTACGGGCGGTGAACGCACTCAGATTAGGAAGCAGTCCTTTGGTATGAACTAACGCATCTCTGTTGGTGAGCGGCGAGTTTGTTCATGTGGCGCAGGAGCTTTTCGAGGCGTTTGGTTGATGGATTTGGCCCCTCTTGGAGAGCACTCTCTCCAGGCAGTTGCTGCAGTCGGCTGGCTGTGAGTTTGGGAGATTTCCAGCCCCTAAAACAGGCTAGCAGATTTACTGGCCCGAGATCTCTGCGTTACCTGCGATGAAGCCCATTGGAACACCTGGCTTCCTCAACATCGTGCAGTAGGCCTCCGATTTAGCACGTTCGTCACCTGGTGCAGCCAAGGTCTGTCTTTGCAATTTCCTTAAGCGTTCTTGTGCAGTTTTGAGCTCGACCAACTTAACCTGTGTTATAGGCATGATTTTAATGTGTGTTTAATTATTCATTGTAGCGCTTTGTGCTACGGCCAGATTTTGATAAGCTAATTTACTTACTTTAATGTTGTGATAACTCACTTGCAGTTTAAAGTAAACCTATTTTGTTGTATAACATCTTAATATTTATAACTTGACATTTCGAGCCTCCATTAGAGGCTGTGTCTATTGTAGATGCATAGGGACGATAAGGTTTCCCTTATGTGAATTTTGTAATAGCAATTCTTGCATACGCCCATTTAAACGATTTTAGACTCGATCTCAGTGGAGAGATCCGTCAGTCGGTTGAATTTGGCTTAGTGCGGCCCCATTTTGCAAGAAATTAGCGAAATCAGTCCGATCGTTGTTTAAGCAATTACGCCCCTTCAGGGCGAGATTTAATTAGCGTGTTTCGGGTAATTTTGCGCCCCTATACCAAGATCTTGGGTAACAATGGGATTTGTGTACATTTGATTACTAGTACAGTTATGTATTTTTGCAACTGAGGGTTTAGCGTTGATTTCAACTTGACAAACAAAACAAAACCTTAACTACCGCTTAAATTTGAGACGCGTTTGGTCATACATGCGAATTGCTACGATCTACGACTTTATTCATTTAATCTGGTGAGTTTAATCTGTGATAAATTTTTCGATATTATTATATGAAATCTGGTTTGTGATATTTGTTGTTGTGATATACTACCGAGCACTGTTAATATTTTATGAATGTTAATATTCTATTAAATTATATATACTCGTTACTTATGCCTGCGAATTTGATTTGTGTGTCCTTGTCGCTACCTCTAATTTTCAGGATCGCTTAGTAGCACCTTCCGTAGTGTCTGGTTTGATGATTAGCAAAGTGCTGGGTTATGCTACTTGGCGCCCATAAATTACTCACCGTTTCAGCTTACGCTTTAAGTCTTCTGTTCGACCCACGACCAGCTCCGGCTGAGAATCCGGTAGCCTTTGCTACTCCTTATTTTATAGTCAGAGTTTTGTAACAAGGAGTTAATTGGCGCCCATTCGTGGAGCCTGATTTTGTTTGAATTCGCTTGGCTTGGACTTGTGTTATATATTTTTTTTCCCTTGCTGTGCTCGGAATATTTAGATATATAGTTAGAATTAGTCTTGGTGGTATGGTATCTATATTGCATGATAGTTATATAGGTTTTTTTGCATGATCTCCCAAGTGCAGGTAGTTTAGGAACGTGGCATCCAATATTGTCGTTAGATTTGTGGTGCGACGATTTATTGGAGATTTTGTTAGTATTTTAAGAAAAATTCTTGGTAGTTTTAGTCACTTTATTCGAGTGTGTATACAAATAGGCAACACACTAGTTTTGAATATTAAATTAGTCATTTAGTTTCTTTGTTGAATACCCGAAAATGGACGTTGATCGTTTACTTGTCGATGAACTTGATTACGAATTATTGGTTCGGGGCATTTCTTGCCAAGGTAACGTCATGGAGAAACGCAAATTACTTAGGGCCCGATTTAGGATGGAGCGTGATGGTAATGTCAGTTTTCCTGAAGTCCACATTGATTACAGACAGGAATTGGAAGCATGCAGGGCTAAATTAGCTACCCTTGATGCAGAAGTCCGCATTTGCAGTTCCACCACAAAAGATAATAACTTCAAGAGATTACATACTCGTCTTCTACATGTTTATGGCCGCTTAGAGAGAATTGTTTCCACCGAGTTCTCTGCCCACCTGAAAAATGAAGCCGTGAATATTTGCCTTCAATTATTAGACGATCTTGAAAGTAGGACTGAGAATCGACAAGAGCTCGATTTAATTTCACTTGATGAACCTGATGCTGCTACCGGTTTACCTCAAGCTCCCGATACTTATCGAGATTATCAGGAACAACCATCTCCACCAGATGTTGAACCTAGACGTAGCTCCAACGTCACCTTCAACCTCAATGCTTCACAGCAAAGAAGATCTTCACTTTTTCATAGCACTAGTATGGCTACATCGAGTCATGCACCCTCTGAACATAATTTCATTCCCGTCAACAAATGGAAGATGCAATATAATGGTGAAAGTGGCGTAACAAGCTTTCTGGAACGTATTGAAGAACTCCGAGTTGCTAGAGGAGTACCTAAGCAACATCTGTTTACTGCAGCCGTAGAACTTTTTACGGGTAACGCCTTAATCTGGTACAGATCTATTCGTGACACCATCAACAGTTGGGATGATCTCACCAAAGCTCTCCGAGAAACTTTCTTGCCGTGTGATTATGAAGCGACTTTATGGGACGAGATTAGAAACCGCACTCAAGGTGTTGATGAGCCGGTATCCGTTTACATTGCGGTTATGGAGAATCTTTTCCGACGCCTTCCTTCAGTGCCTTTGGAAACCACACGTCTCACTATGATAAAAAGGAATTTACAACCTTACATTCAATCACAACTGGCCTTACAATTTGTGCCCACAATTTCAGAACTCACCCGAGTATGCAAGATGATCGAAGACACTCGCGTACGAGCTTCACGCTTTCGAAACCCTCCTACAAATGTGAAGAATCTGCTTGAACCAGACTTAGCGTATCGTCGGTCACACTTGAACTTCAATATAGCTTCTGTAGAAGAATCTTCTATTGTTCCTGCCCTTTCAGCTTGTAACAGCCAACCTGTTGTGGATGCCGTCAATCCCATTGTTTGTTGGAATTGTAACCAACCCAATCATCGATCAATTGATTGCCCTCAGCCTAAAAAGATGCACTGTTATAAATGTGGCAAACCGAACTATACCTCCAGAACCTGTCCTTCATGTTCGGGAAACGCCAATCAGCGTCGTTAAGAGGCCGATTAGCACGCTGCAAGCATATCAAGGCCAACAAACGTGTTGTCGAATCTGAAAATTCTGTCTTTAAGCATCAAGCTGTACTCGACTTCATACTTAGTCATGCCGGTAAAGATGAACGACCCTACCTGAAGGTTTCGATTTTTGGAAATTATATTTTAGGCCTTTTAGACTCTGGAGCCTCTCGAACTCTCTTAGGTAGACAAGGCTGGGAGATGCTACAGAATTACTGCCGCCTCGATACTCAGCACATTTCTTCTTGTGTAGTGGCTAATGGTGACGAATGTATCAGTATAGGTACTACCACGATACCTATAACTCTTCGAAACAAAGTCTGTGTCATGGACGTTTTGGTGGTTCCTTCACTACCTCATTCGCTCATTCTAGGCATAGATTTTTGGCGTAAGATGAACATCATCTCTAACCTTCGTCAGGATGAATGGAATTTTGCCATGGACAATCCCAACGTTTTCGTCAATGCTATACAATCTGCCGAACATCTTTCTAGTGCACAGAGCCTTCAGCTACAAGAATTTATCGATAATACCTTTAGAGTCATGGGTGACAAGATCGGATGTACTCACTTAGTCCAACATGAGATTAGAACGCAATCTCCACCTATAAAACAGCGTTATTACCCCATTTCGCCGGCCCTCCAACAACATGTCGATAGGGAATTAGATAGGATGCTGAAAGATGGCATTGTGGAACGCTCTACCTCTGCGTGGTCGTCTCCGATTCTTATGGTCAAAAAGCGTGATAACACCTATAGGTTTTGTGTGGATTTTCGTAAGCTAAATAAAGTTAGTCAGCCAGATGCGTACCCTCTTCCGTATATTAGCAGTACCCTCGACAAACTTCGGGATGCACGTTATCTTACGACCTTGGATATCAAGTCCGCCTATTGGCAGATACCTGTTGCAGAGTCTTCTCGTGAATATACCGCCTTTACGGTGCCTAATCGAGGCTTGTATCAATTTCGTCGTCTACCTTTCGGTCTTCATACCGCCCCGGCTACTTGGCAACGATTGATAGATCGTGTGATAGGGGCTGACCTAGAACCTTTTGTTTTCACCTACCTCGATGACGTCATTATATGTACACAAACCTTCGAACAACATTTAGACGTTTTACGAGAGGTTGTCAAACGCTTGTCTGATGCCGGTTTAACCTTAAGCAAGGAAAAGTGCCATTTTTGCAAACCGGAACTTCGATACTTAGGCTATGTAGTCAATTCCAAAGGTCTGTTAGTCGACCCAGATAAAGTTCGGGCCATCCTCGAAATACCCACACCAACTTGTGTTTCTGAAATCCGCCGCATAGTGGGTATGGCCTCATGGTATAGGCGCTTCGTACCTAATTTCTCTACGTTGTTGGCTCCGCTGACTTCGTTGCTTAAAAAGAACGTCAAATTTCATTGGACTGCAGATTGTGAAGAGGCTTTTCATTCAATTAAGGAACACTTAATTTCTGCACCTATACTTGCGTGTCCTAATTTCGACTTGCCTTTCTCTATTCAGACTGACGCCTCCGCTTATGGTCTTGGCGCCGTTCTCACACAAAATCAAGAAGATGGTGAGAAGGTTATCTGCTATATTAGTCGCTCTTTAACCAAGAACGAGAGAAATTTCAGCACCACCGAACGTGAGTGCCTGGCAGTTATTTTTGCTATAGAAAAACTTCGGCCATACATCGAGGGAACGAAGTTCACTGTGATCACTGATCATTATAGTTTAAAATGGTTGAACAACATTAAAGATCCTACTGGCCGAATTGCTCGATGGGCAGTACGCCTACAACAATATGATTTTGACATCATCCACCGAAAAGGGAAAGATCATGTAGTACCTGATACGCTGTCTCGTGCTGTGCCAGTGGTAGATGCCATTGAAGGACAACCCATGTTAGACGCAGATGTCAAGGACCGTTGGTACCTACGTATGCTAGCCAACGTACGGAATAATCCCCGTCGTTTTCCCTTGTGGCGTGTTGAAGGGAACAAGCTATACAAGCACACCACCGTTGCTTACTCCGACCTACGAGAAGACAGAGATGAATGGAAACTGGTGGTTCCTAAAGAGAAACGTACTGACCTGATATGCCAGAATCATGACCTTCCAACAGCTGGACATACTGGTGTATCCAAAACTTTAAATCGTATAGCTAAACTTTATTATTGGCCCAAGATGCGTGCTGACGTGGCCCGCTATATACGCCGTTGTAACACCTGCGGGAGAACCAAGCCTGAACAGCGACCTCCTGTCGGCTTTATGGGTGGACATTCAATTATAAATAAACCGTGGGAAGTAATTTGTACTGACATTGTTGGTCCTTTGCCTCGGTCGAAGAAAGGTTATTCTTATATCCTCGTCGTTGCCGACTGTTTCAGCAAATTTCCTCTATTCTTTCCTTTGCGCTCAGCTACGGCTCCTAATATAGTCAAACACCTTGAAGAAGATGTGTTCCTCGTGTACGGGGCGCCTCGCCGCATCATCTGTGATAATGGTGTCCAATTTCGCAGCCGTGAGTTTACTGCTCTCATGAACACCTACAACTGCAAAATGTCATTTACAGCCTATTATCACCCTCAGGCGAATCCAACCGAACGCATTAACCGCGTCCTGAAGACTATGCTAACGGCATATGTTCGAGATAATCACCGTGAATGGGACAAGTATTTACCTCATGTGGCGTGCGCTATTAGAACCTCCAAACACGAAGTAACTGGACAAACTCCTTATTTCATCAACTTTGGTCGGGAGATTGTTCTTAAGAGACCTGGAGCAGCTGACGACGAGAATGCCAATGCCGAGCCTGAGTTGCGATTCGATCGCGCCAACAATAACAATCGCTCTGAAGCTGTCCAACGCTTATATGCTGATGTACGTCGTCGTCTGGATAAAGCATATGAGAAATCGAAAACATATTATGACCTTAGACGCCGTCCTGTTGAATATCAGGTGAACCAATCTGTTTGGCGCAAAAACTATGTTCTTTCTGATGCTGCGAAACATTTTTCAGCGAAGCTTGCACCTAAGTATGTTGGTCCTTTCATTATCCATCGTCGTTTATCCAGATGGGTTTATGAACTTAAGACCCCTGAAGGTAACCTGCTGCGAGGGACTTGGCATGCTAAAGATCTTAAACCCCATTATGACGACAATCGCGATCAAGTACCTAACGAGGGTTAGTTTGCTGTTATTTCGCGCTTATTTGTTTTACCACTAGTTTTTAAGTGATATTTTGATTCCAGGTTGTTTTCTCATGTTGTTCCCTTTGGGTTTGTAGTGTGAGAAATATCGTGGGAGTTTTAGTCCATTTGGGAGGATGGTTGGGGACTTGAACGGTCGGTTACTTTCCCGTCTATTCCTTACTTGTAAGGTAGGCTGAGACATTCCATCTTGTCATACAGGGGTGAGACATTTTTGCCGTCTCGCTTCCGGTGATCCGCCATCTGGTCACTGTAGATGGTGTTTCAGTGTGCAGTCGGTCCTGGGCTGTACACTTTTCCCAGACTAGTAGGGTGTAGGGCTGTTTTGTTTTGTCGTCATAGGGCATAGTTGCTTATGATCGCGGAGTGTCCTACGGGGTCCCGCGCCTGGTGTCTATGATCTGTGACGATCTCAAACCTTTTTCGGCTTTTTCCCATTTAGAAATTTTCTGTTAGTTCATTTGATTCCACCCTACGTTGACAGACTGACGTGACAACGGACGAATCCCTTCTCATCCTTCTTCTGTGTTGTCCACTATCTCCTTTCCTAGAGCTTTCTAATTCCCATTCCCTTTTTCATTACTTTCATCTTTAGTTTTCTTCTTCGTGTTAGGTAGTCCCCTTGGTGGACGTTGTGCTGAATTGGGCCTGGATCGGTTCATCCACCGGCGCGCCTTTTAGATCTAGCAGCGACGGATGTTCCGATGTCCTTTTCTGGGTGGCGTTCACTGTGAGGTCTGCTTATCCCTTCCTTCTATTTTTCGCTCTCAATCTTTTAATCCCGTCGTAATTCCTTTTTTTTCCTTTTCGTCTTCTAGTGTTGGAGTATTTAGGCCACGTATCCGTTTCTAAATTATCTGGTGTTGCCTTGGGTGTGTTTGGTTTTTGCAGTATTCTCTTTGGGGCTATTTGAGGTATCGATTATGTATCTGTAAGGTTTTGAAGTGTTGTTGATGTGCATGCTTAGGTTCTACGTCGGTAAATTTGAGGAATTTACCTATTTTTAAGTAGGGGGAGAGTTGTTATGGGCCAAAAGTCACTTTTCGTATTAATTTAACGATTTGCCTTATCCCTGCCTAATTCAAGGCACTTTGCACATTTCGCTCTAACTATTTACCAATAGCCTAGTTTGAGTTACCCATTTCCTCGAGTAAAGTCACTGCAGATTAGGCCTCACGTTGTACGCGTGCTATGTTGGTTGCAGATGCGATTTTTCTGCAAATTTGGAATTTTCTGGGCCTAGCTGTCAAATTATCATTAGCCATTTTGGGTTGTCAGAAGATGGATGTGGTGAAAGGCATCTTTGGTTGATCGATGCACGAATATTTGTAATTCGGTTTTGTCACGGTCATCCTAGCATGAAAATGTATATCTTGGTGTGATTTTTTGTCTGGGAGACGTCCCCGACGTTTTTGTTGTGATACATTTCAAGCACGGATTTTTGTCCGGAATTCATCTGACAATCACATGTAACTACTTGGGCGATTTGGAGCATAACATCTCACGGTATGCTATTTTGACAATTACTGGTTATATTTCTAAGGCAGAATGTTGTCCCTTTTAGCTCCCTTTTGGTACGGGCGGTGAACGCACTCAGCTCCCCTTTGGTACGGGCAGTGAAAGCACTCAATTCCCCTTTGGTACGGGCGGTGAACGCACTCAGATTAGGAAGCAGTCCTTTGGTATGAACTAACGCATCTCTGTTGGTGAGCGGCGAGTTTGTTCATGTGGCGCAGGAGCTTTTCGAGGCGTTTGGTTGATGGATTTGGCCCCTCTTGGAGAGCACTCTCTCCAGGCAGTTGCTGCAGTCGGCTGGCTGTGAGTTTGGGAGATTTCCAGCCCCTAAAACAGGCTAGCAGATTTACTGGCCCGAGATCTCTGCGTTACCTGCGATGAAGCCCATTGGAACACCTGGCTTCCTCGACATCGTGCAGTAGGCCTCCGATTTAGCACGTTCGTCACCTGGTGCAGCCAAGGTCTGTCTTTGCAATTTCCTTAAGCGTTCTTGTGCAGTTTTGAGCTCGACCAACTTAACCTGTGTTATAGGCATGATTTTAATGTGTGTTTAATTATTCATTGTAGCGCTTTGTGCTACGGCCAGATTTTGATAAGCTAATTTACTTACTTTAATGTTGTGATAACTCACTTGCAGTTTAAAGTAAACCTATTTTGTTGTATAACATCTTAATATTTACAACTTGACATTTCGAGCCTCCATTAGAGGCTGTGTCTATTGTAGATGCATAGGGACGATAAGGTTTCCCTTATGTGAATTTTGTAATAGCAATTCTTGCATACGCCCATTTAAACGATTTTAGACTCGATCTCAGTGGAGAGATCCGTCAGTCGGTTGAATTTGGCTTAGTGCGGCCCCATTTTGCAAGAAATTAGCGAAATCTGTCCGATCGTTGTTTAAGCAATTACGCCCCTTCAGGGCGAGATTTAATTAGCGTGTTTCGGGTAATTTTGCGCCCCTATACCAAGATCTTGGGTAACAATGGGATTTGTGTACATTTGATTACTAGTACAGTTATGTATTTTTGCAACTGAGGGTTTAGCGTTGATTTCAACTTGACAAACAAAACAAAACCTTAACTACCGCTTAAATTTGAGACGCGTTTGGTCATACATGCGAATTGCTACGATCTACGACTTTATTCATTTAATCTGGTGAGTTTAATCTGTGATAAATTTTTCGATATTATTATATGAAATCTGGTTTGTGATATTTGTTGTTGTGATATACTACCGAGCACTGTTAATATTTTATTAATGTTAATATTCTATTAAATTATATATACTCGTTACTTATGCCTGCGAATTTGATTTGTGTGTCCTTGTCGCTACCTCTAATTTTCAGGATCGCTTAGTAGCACCTTCCGTAGTGTCTGGTTTGATGATTAGCAAAGTGCTGGGTTATGCTACTTGGCGCCCATAAATTACTCACCGTTTCAGCTTACGCTTTAAGTCTTCTGTTCGACCCACGACCAGCTCCGGCTGAGAATCCGGTAGCCTTTGCTACTCCTTATTTTATGGTCAGAGTTTGGTAACACTATTTATTAACATATACCCATAAACAATAAAGAATAAACATATACAAATTGGCTATATATCGAAATGATATTCTAAACACACTAAGCCAAGCAAGGTCAAGTCAAGCACTATCGGGAAATAATAATTGATTTTGAAATGCTAATTAATGTCCCTATAGGTATAATTCTGGGTTTCTTCTATATCACAAAAATTGTGCTTTAAGGCGTAGTTGCAGAGGGTACAAATCCAAACATCAAGATAGAATAATAATAAGAATAATAGACTACAGCGAGCTTATGATTATCCAATAGAGGGTTGGCCAAGCCAATGAAATAATTGTATACGAGCTAGTGATATTTCTTGAAGTCGTATGACAATTTCTTCGTTGGCGTTTTCCACTCTAAATGGCCCTTCTTGCTGCCTGCTCGTGTAAACTTCCACGATCCAGGCATCAACAAGGGCAAATGTTTTTATTGCGTACTTGTTAACTTTCGACCGGTTGTACTGCTGAAAATTTCAACGTCCACGAAATGATCGAAGTTGCTCATCAACACTGTGATATGCCCTGAAAAATTGTAGAATTTGTACACAGTTCACGAGAAGTTACATTGTCTTATGCGGAACGTTCCTAAATTGTTGAGTTGCGTTATTACATCATCAAAACTACGACCCATAGACACAAAATTGAAATTTGAACATCTAAACATCCGTAACGTAATAAGTACACTAGACCAAGCTTTGATTTCGATGTGGGTTCTTGGTTTTACTCCCCGCGTTCTTTGAAACGCCGGAAGTACGAAAACACTTTTAAGTAATAAATTGATCACTTTACCATCAAGGAAGAGGCAGAATGCTCTTGGCAGGTGTAAATAATATTTCTTGCATGTGCAAGTACAATCAGGCAGATGAGTAATAATATTATGTTTCCTCGTATGAGAAAATGACAGAGGACTTTTATTCCACCAAGTTATTCTTATATTTACTAACACAATAGCCTGGTTCTTTTTTGTCTACTGATTCTTCCATGTTTTTGAGGGTTGCAACGTTAGAAATTTCAATTTCATTGTCATGTTTACCGACCCCTTCCTCGCCACAATCAGATTATCCTGAATCAAGCACACTTTCTATACTATCTTCTATCTCTGTGTCATATTCTTAAATAATTTTGCTCAATACGGGATGAATTAGCTATATTGAGAAATAACTCTTTCTCCAGCAATAAACGATAAGATAAAACAACATATTTCCACAAATCAATGCCTTTAGCAGTGGAAGAAAGTATAAAAGAAAATAACCTCAAGAAATTATAGTAAAACACAATGACGAACAAAGGATTATAGGAAGGTGACTGGAAAAACGAGTCCCTGTGGCATTTTATATGCTAGAAACGGCGACAGCAGTTTTAATTCTTTTTCAAATTATGACGGTCGACGGAAAAATTTAATATGCACCTCGGACAAAAACTGATTTTTATGGCCTTGCCTCGGCTATCGCCTCGGTCAGCAATTTCAAGCAGCGTCGATAAAAAGCCAGTTTTTCGACCTAGATACATAAATAACTATTTCCGTCGACCTACTCATAACATGTAATTTTACGGACGCTTTTACGTACGAAAACTGTCACTTTTTTCCACACCAACTTTTCGTCCGCAAACACTTTTCGTCCGCAAATGCTTTTCGTCCGCAAATGCTTTTCATCCGCAAACACTTTACGGCCGCACCTTACAGCCGCAAACACTTTTCCTCAGCAAACACTTTTCGCCCGCAAATGCTTTTGGTCCGCAAACGCTTTTTATCCGCAAACGTTTTTCGTCCTCAACAACTCTTATAATTCAGACCTTACTTTAATTTTTTTTTCAAATTATGAAGGTCGATGGAAAAATTTAATATGCACCTCGGACGAAAACTGCTTTTTATGGTTTTGCCTGATTGCCTGCCTCGGCTATCGCCTCGGCCAAGAATTTCAGGCATTGTCCATAAAAAGCCAGTTTTTCGGCCTAGATACATATATAACTATTATTCCTTTGTCTAATACAAATTGTTACAGGAATTTCTTCGTCTGGTTCGCTGTTTGTGTCCACTAACTTTTAGATCATCTTTCATAATAATAGTAGTTAATTGATGTTTAAACGCACTTTGTCAAATAATGATTGTATATTGTAATTTATGACGTTTTCCACTATTATTAAATTTCTATAGACATATTGCTTCCAAGGCCATAGCCTTAGCCAACCCACCGTTTATACATATTTACTAAAATATTATAATATATGCTTATTTTAAAATAAAGTTGTTACTTATTGTCTCTGGTTCAGAGCTCGACCCCCTGCTCCCGAAGTGAATTCCTGTCTACGGCCTTGCTTGCTTCTATAATCGATATGTTTTCGAAAAAAAAAACTCGTTCCTGTTTTGTCTCGTTTCTGGTAGAATTTTGAAGAAAGAACACCTTTTCAATAATTTTACTATTTTATTAAGTTGACGTACACGTTCTTAATTCTTTGTATTAATTTATTCTTTCTCGAATAAAGCTATACGTCACTGGTTGGGTATGTTACCGCTCATTAATGTTTTATAAATAGAACGTTCCTTTCCTTGATTAGATTCTCCTACCGTATTTGATGTCTACGCTTTCTCTAAGTAATTTCTATCAACTGGGTAAACATCGTGGTTTGGAGGAAAATAGCTTACCAAGTTCTTTATACGACATTAGATAGAAATAGTCATATTAACCGCCATCCAGATTATAACTCTACTTCGAAAATATCTTTAGAGGTATAGCTTTAATGTTTCTCGATTTTGTCATTATCACTCTCGATAGTATATATTATGAAGCTGAAGTAGTTTTAACTAGTTATCTAAGGGTGAAATGTTTCACATACTGTAAGTACGCTAAAGACGTTCGATACGTCCCTGTCTTAATAGCATTTCAACAAATATCCGCCTCTCCTGCTTTACTTCCTGAGCTTGGAGAGAGTTTTGTTAACACGAGCATGCAAAATTTAAGGGATGCATTCAGAACTAGGTTTCCTTTAAAAATGCTATCACATTATTTCGCGGTAGTTTAAAAGTTAAAGTTTAACCACACTGCCAAAGCCATATAAAATACAGCGTGCGATTGGCAAGCCGATCAAAGGGAGTTTCAACTTACAACTTAAACTGATTTTTTTACATTAGAGAAAATTACTTTTGAAACATAAAGAATTGAAATAAATCCACACAATTGTGGGCCAAAGGAAAACCTCTTCTGTCCCAGGTTTAAATCAGTGACGCATAGAGCAAAATCAAATTCCCTGAAAGACATCCATGCCTGCCTCTACTATGACCTGAATACAAATACATTTGTTTCAATACATTGCGCTAGACCTGCGCTACTTCATAAAACAAACTGGAACTACTACATAAAATATGACCCCTCGAATTGTCTTGGGGCTTCTTCTTAATCTGATGAGGGCAACAGAGGCGAATGTGTAGTGACTTCGCCGAGAATTTATCACACCTGCATTATATGTAAGATTTCTTAGTAGAACGGAATCGCTTATGTAAATTTTTCTGTATTTAAGGTCTGCTTATATACAAGACGTTTCTTAAGTATGTGTGTGTGTGTAGCATAAAAAACAAGTCTAAACCTCGTCTAAGGTGTTTGTCTCATGTTCGCAGTTTTCTTAAAAATAGCGTTAAATATTTTAAGTATATTAAGGAAAAGTTTAGAGGGTCGCAGAATTTGTAGTTAAACGGTATGTGTTTAAAAGCATTAGCTAACGTAAGTAACTTTTACTTGACATTTGTAACATCATTCTACATACAAGAGTATTGTCGCTACTGAAACTACAGAAGAGTAAAGAAGATGTGTTCAAAAGAAGAGATTCAATACCGTAAATTCATCTGGTACAACAGAACATAGAGGAAGATGATGGTGGTGCAGTCACTAGAATAAAACATACAGAATTGTTTAGAAACTATATATCATGGAAAAAACTAACGACTCAAGTGCAAAACCTCATTGAAACAAACCTTCGTAAACTTTCAGAAGAAACTACGGAAAAAGTAAGGAACGCAAAATAACCGACCAGACAAGTTAATATAATCAGTATTTAAACTGACTTATAAATAAAAAAAATACTGTTAGTACATTCACACAAATTTCTACAGATTTCAAGTGTGAAATAACAATTTCAGGGAATTTTAACGTGTTACATTTTTCTGAGTTGAGCGACCTGTAATGGCCAGAAATAAGTTACACAACAACAATATTAGAATATGGAAGCCCTCCAAGAGGGAAACACTGATAAAATCATCATCCTAACTTCTGTAAAGGATTTGGGGAATGATTTACCAAATAATACTGGTACCACTCCTTAAGAAGCAGAAATCGGCTCAGGGTCATACATTGCTAGTGGACATTAAAAAATATATGTCAGCAGGTACTTGATGGAAATAACCTGGAACCAATAGGAAGTAGAACATACGTCGGGAATTTGAACACTAGTGTCGAAACTGGGTATGAAGAACAACAAATAGACAAGCATCTGAAATAATAATAATAATAAATATGCCTTTATTTAATCATAAAAAAAAATAGAAAAGCAATACAATAATTAAACGTAATATTCACAGGCGAAGCTAGACAACATAAGGTTGTTTGCTGCTCTTCCACTTAACCTGTAGTTTGAACTTAAAATTATTAGAAAAACATAAATACTATTTATTTTAATTCCGACATGAAACCCTATGCGCCTGCCTGTACGTAACAATACAAAACTATTTAGTAAAGAAACTATTGATTCTGCTCACGAAATAATTAATAAGTTAGATTTCTTTTGAATAGCGATTGACTTATAGTAAATGGAAGAATATGAAAAAGATCTCTCAAATAGTTGTTTTCGATGTGATGCAAACGTTAAAAGACCCTTGTGACGAAAATTTAAATTATGGATGTCGGTACGATAAGTTAGCTTTCTGTGTATGGAAGACATTTAAACATACCTAATAATTTTTTGATATAGACAAGCGGAGTGCAGATATTTTCTATTTAACATATTTAACCATTTGTAATTCTGAAGTTTGTGAGATTTTTTTTCGTATTTACATAATTATACCATATATTAGACGTAGACAAGAGTTTTGTACGTTTTGTATCCTATTAATGTCAACAGATTCTAGACAAGGGCCATACACTACGTCACAATAATCACACTGTGCCAGAACTAGAGCAGTGCACAAAGATATTTTCATCTTAGTTGTCAGCAAGTGCCTGTTGCTGTAGAGAGTTTTAATATTACAATATGAAAGCTGCAGACATTTGTTAAAATGATCTTTAAAACGTAGCTTAAAATTAATTTGAAGCCCGATATTTCTTACAGAGTCTTGAAAAAGTATAGGTACTTTATTTATAAGAATAGATAAATCGTCTATACATCTACCTCACAGTACAAAAAGTAAAAGACAAATACTTCACTTGGCACTAATAAAGCAAATATGGGCATCACCTACAGCTATGACGTAGTTAAGACAAGGAAAGTGATCGACTGTATATTTAGAAATACTAGCATTAAAACTTACTATAATATTTAGGGGTGAAAAGCTACGTTTTTTCAAGCTGTAGTCATTTGGAGTAATTTTTGACTGGTCCGCGCCGTTCCGATTTTGTCCGCTTTTGTCGCGGCACACACTTTGAAACTCGCTGGCAATTTCCTGTGCACTTTGGTCCCGCTGTCCTTTGTTCAGCCTCATTTCGACCG
Source organism: Agriotes lineatus (assembly GCA_940337035.1). Classification (NCBI taxonomy): domain Eukaryota; kingdom Metazoa; phylum Arthropoda; class Insecta; order Coleoptera; family Elateridae; genus Agriotes; species Agriotes lineatus. The sequence goes on along the minus strand of CALNHX010003086.1, from coordinate 70,555 downwards.
TTTGGAGTAAGGTGCATGTGTTAGTTTGAACTTTTTCTCTTATATTACCTAATGGGTTTAAAGTTTCAGAGGATTTCAAGCTGTTTTTACCGGTTATCTTTCTGTTTCCGCTTCTGGTGTATTATTACAGCGATGTTACTGTAACGAGATGTTTTGAAACGGCCATGATTACCTAGCTATTTCGTATAGATTATGTCCCCATAACAAGATGTGTGAGCCATTGATTTCGTTATGTTTTCGTTTTGTGTCGTGCACGTGCTGTCAGAGTTTAGTCTGCTGCTTCCTTAAGGTGCCGTTGTTCTGCTTGAAAAGCAGCCCTGGGAGGTTTGTATTGCACGCAGTAATAATGTTGATTTTATAAATTTTATTGCTGTATCAAAGTTCAGAGGTTTCGACACTAGTACATTACATCTTGCGTTGTGCTGATGCTCGATAAGTTGCTTCTTAGGGCTCACCGAAGTTTAACCTGCTGTAGTGATGTTATTCACTTTTATGTAGTTTGCTCATTTAACGTAATTATCTAATTATCATTATATTTATACATTTGACTTTCATATTCCCGATAATATGTTTATTGGATACCCGAAGCACCTAACGGTTGTGCCCAAGTAGTAGTCCGGCGCTTTAATTGGAGCAATCATCCGATTAAATTGATTGACCTAATTAAATCCGCGGTTTGACAATTTTTAATTTGCTTCTGGAATTACGCGGCGGCCATTTTATTTTCGCTCGAATATTTGAATTTGAAATTTTTCAGATTTTTTTCTAAGTCCCATTTTTTGAATTTAAACTTCTCGGGTGTCCGCCATCTTGGCTTTCTCGCATTTATTTAATTTAAAAAAGCTATTTGCATCGGCCCCAAGTGGGATCTGAACCAGCGACCTCAGTATTACGAGTCTAAGGCGTAGCCATCTGAGCTACCCAGAAGAACGTAACTGAATGCTATTAAAACTTCAACATTTGCGTGCGGGTTCAACGTCGAGCTCCCTTGTTGTAAACAAACTATTTTTTGAGAAATATGATTTATAAGATTGGAATTGCATAGCCTGGGTGTTAAATGAGGGGTAGTAATTTTAAAAAACTGATTTTGCAATTGGGCTTGCCAGAATTAATTCTTTTATCTTTATAATTGAGTGACGCTCATGAATGAATTAACGATATTCTCATTGTCCCACCCTACTATATAGCTGGAAATTTCCGCTCGACCGTCGAAATTTGAAAGCTATATGAATAGAAATAATTACCTTATTTTTATAATTTGCCCCAACAGAACGTATGCTATCTCACACAATCTTCATTGGTTTCTATAACTTTCTCTTTTTCACTCGTAGTACCGTGATACTGATTAAATTACGCATTAGCTTTTGATTAAATTACGCGGCGGTCATTTTCAATTTTCGCGCTAATATTTGAATTTAAAATTTTTCCGATTATTTTTAAGTTTCCTTTTTAAAACAGGTCGAGACATGTGTTTGTGACTAACAGTGCTTTGTCCGTCAGAGGCTGCACTGAAAACGCAGGCATAATTACTTTCCGAGGCTGGCTTTCTATTGGTCATCCGCTACGAACTTTAGCCACGCTGCAGTTCTCGGCCACAATTATATATACCAGCAATAAGATAACATGAACAAGAAGATAACACGTATTGCGAGTGAGAAAGAGATACACATAGTAGCAAATATTCGAGAAGGCTTGACTCTTAATTTTAATTATGACATTTGTCAACTAAACATGCCTAATAATATAATCTTTTGTATGGCTATCTCTTTCTTACTAAAGCGTTGTATTTGCTTGTTCATGTTATCTCATTGCTGTTATAGATAATTATGGCCCAACAGTATATCCAAACGTACACTTTTTCAAATTTTTTGAGAACTCATTCTAGCTCAGTTTTAAATTCTCTACAAAAACAGTATTTTTATTCAACTCTCATTGAAAAATCGCAATTTTGTTGAAAAAATGTTCTGTCACCATCATTTCGATAAACAAAAATTACAGTTACGTATGATCGTTTTTATTACGAAGTTCTTATACTTTTGATGGAGATATATGTATGTTGACCACAAATTAACATAAAATTGAATGAAAACAAGCAATTTCGTTGAAAAAATGTTCTGACACCATCATTTCACTTAAAATTTTACAAAACTGACATCATGTCACTTGAAATTATACAAAAAACAACATTTTTATTCAATAAGCGATAAAAAATACGCCATCCCATATCATTTCACTTAAAAAATTATCACAATTCGTTTTGCAAAGCGCTTTTATAATAACGAAAATGATGTAAAAACTGTAGAGTTATTTATAAGCATAATTTTGCAAATGTTTTACACTTTTTTCTCTAACTTGTTGCAATTTTAGTAAGATTTGAATAAAGAACAGCAATTTCATTTGAAAAATATTCTGCTACAATCATTTCGAGAAGCAAAATTTCAGCTAAGTAGGCTGTTGTTCATTTTTATTACGAAGTTCTTGTACTTTTGATGGAAATATATGTATGTTGACTCAAAATTAACATAATTTTGAATAAAAACAAGCAATTTCGTTGAAAAAAAATGTTCTGACACCATCAACACACGTATTTCATTGAAAAATCTTCTCCCACAAGTATTTCGATAAACAAAATTTCAGTTACGTACTCTCATTGTTCATTTTTATTACGAAACTTAACTCAAAATTGAACAAAAATCACGAATTACACATCATCTCACATACATTTTTGCAAAAATCGACATCATGTCACATAAATTATACAAAAAATGACATTTTAATTCAACACACGATGAAAATTTAATAAAAATCACCCAATTACACATCATCTCACATAAATTTTTACAAAAATTGACATCATGTCACTTGAAATTATACAAAATATATGTATGGTGACCACAAATTAACATAAATTTGAATAAAAACACGTAATTTCGTTGAAAAAATGTTCTGACCCCATAATTTCACTTAAATTTTACAAAAACTGCCATCACATCACATGAAATTATACAAAATATATGTATGCTGACCACAAATTAACATAAATTTGAATAAAAACACACAATTTCGTTGAAAAAAATGTTCTGACACCATCATTTCTCTAAAAATTTTCAAAAACTGACATCATGTCACATAAATTATTCAAAAAATTACATTTTAATTTAACACACGATGAAAATTTAATAAAAATCACGCAATTACGCATCATCTCACTTAAAAAATTATCACAATTTGTTTTATAAATCGTTTTGCAAAACGAGAATTAGGTAAAAACAGTTTTAGAGGTATTTCTAAGTATAATTTTGCAAATGTTTTACACTTTTTTATAAAATGTAGCGCTCAAAATTAAAAGAAATCACAATTTTTTAAATTATATCACGCAATTATGAAATCGTAGACTGATTTTTGGAAATTTTACACGTTGTAACTGAAAAATAACTTCAAATACTAATATTTTAGCTTTAGATTTTGTAATTATTGCAGATTCGTGAAAAACAAAAGAAGAGTAGAAATGCAAAAAGTTTTAAAGTCCAAATTAACTGATCACGATAAATGGGGGCAGTACAACCAAGTATTACAAAGATTCCTTCATTTCACAAACCAGGCACGGCAGCCAATCAAAATACCTATTGAAGCAGGCAGTAACAGCCTATCAAATGCCGTTATTTTATCTACACTTCCCAAAACTTTAAAAAAAAAGCTGAAGTTTTCCTATGCATTTTGAGTGCCTCAAACAATGTGAGCTGGGATCACAAGGGTACCGTTACTATAAAGGGTGAAATTTTACCGGCGTCTAACATAGTCAATTTAGTTCACGACACTCTGAGGCCTCGAAAAACTATTAATCCACCCGGACTCCTACAGTTTGCTGATTACATCAAAGACCTTAACGTTGCTAATGTGCTGCTAGCTAAACCTAAACAGCAAAAAGTGCCAGCCCCGACTGGTACTACAGGAAAAACCGAAATGGAAACTTATAACTGCTAGTCCGATTTAGAATATAAATTAAAAACACCAGCTACTCATCCAAGTCCACATCAAAAAGGTTCAGTCAGAAGAACGCCGATAAGGAAACGCCTCCAAAAAAGGCCGCTAGAAAAACGCCTCTAAGGCAGATGTCATCAATATCAAAAACGAAGGAAATTTTAGATTGGGAGCATCTTAAACTTTAAAATGACACAATAAAATTCTGATTTTATTACTTGCAGCCTTTTTAATTTGAAATGTGCACCTCAAAATACAGTTTTGTAAATTGCTAGCAAATTTTTTGAAAATAAGACATTCAGCTGTACATTTATTTTTATATTATTAAGTATTATACGAAATAAGAACAATATATTTGTTTATTACAAAGTGTTTGTGTTTTTTTAAATTTCTGCTCTGCTTCTGTTTTTCACGAATCTGCAATAATTACAAAATCTAAAGCTAAAATATTAGTATTTGAAGTTATTTTACAGTTACAAAGTGTAAAATTTCAAAAAATCAATCTACGATTTCATAATGGCGTGATATAAATAAAAAATTTTAATTTCTTTTAATTTTGTGCGATACATTTTATAAAAAAGTGTAAAACATTTGCAAAATTAATTTTTTAAGTGAGATGATGCGTAATTGCTTGATTTTTATTAAATATTCATCGTGTGTTAAATTAAAATGTCATTTTTTGCATAATTTATGTGACATGATGTCAGTTTTTGTAAAAATTTATGTGAGATGATGTGTGATTGCGTGATTTTTGTTCAATTTTCATCATGTGTTGAATAAAAATGTCGTTTTTTGTATAATTTCAAGTGACATCATGACAGTTTTTGTATAATTTATGTGATATGATGTCGATTTTTGTGAAAATTTATGTGAGATGATGTGTGATTGCGTGATTTTTGTTTAATTTTGAGTTAATTTGTCATCACATGGATATTTAGTCAATTGTACAAGAATTATTGTAATAAAAATTCACAAAGAGCCCACATAACTGAAGTTTTGTTTATCGAAATGTAGGTGGTAGAAGATTTTTCAACAAAATTGCCTGTTTTTATTAAAATTTATGTGAATTTGTGGTCAACATACATCTATTTTTATCAAAAGTACAAGAAATTTTGTACTAAAAGGGCGAAATTGTGACATTATATCGATCAATCTGTAATAAAAAGGCACAAAGAGTCTACTTAGACGAAATTTTGCTTTTCGAAATGATTGTAGTAGAATATTTTTCAATGAAATTGCTGTTTTTTATTCAAATCTTACTAAAATTGCAACAAGTTAGAGAAAAAAGTAAAAAACATTTGCAAAATTATGCTTAGAAACAACTCTTTAAAACTGTTTTTACATCATTTTCGTTATTATAAATCGTTTTGTAAAACGAAATGTGATAATTTTTTAAGTGAAATGATGTGGGATGGCGTATCTTTTATCGCTTATTGAATAAAAATATCGTTTTTTGTATAATTTTAAGTGACATGATGACAGTTTTTGCATAATTTATGTGACATGATGTCGATTTTTGTGAAAATTTATGTGAGATGATGTGTGATTGCGTGAGTTTTGTTCAATTCTGAGTTAATTTGTCGTCATCACATGGATATTTAGTCAATTCTACAAGAATTTTTGTAATAAAAATGCACAAAGAGCCCACATAACTGAAGTTTTGTTTATCGAAATGTAGGTGGTAGAAGATTTTTCAACGAAATTGCCTGTTTTTATTAAAATTTATGTTAATTTGTGGTCAACATACATATATTTTTATCAAAAGTACAAGAAATTTTGTACTAAAAGGGCAAAATTGTGTCATTATATCGATCAACCTGTAATAAAAAGGCACAACGAGTCTACTTAGCCAAAATTTTGCTTTTCGAAATGATTGTAGTAGAATATTTTTCAATGAAATTGCTGTTTTTTATTCAAATCTTACTAAAATTGCAACAATTTAGAAAAAAAAGTGTAAAACATTTGCAAATTATGCTTAGAAATAACTCTTAAAATTGTTTTTACATCATTTTCGTTATTATAAATCGTTTTGTAAAACAAAATGTGATAATTTTTTAAGTGAAATGATGTGGGATGGCGTATTTTTTATCGCTTATTGAATAAAAATATCGTTTTTTGTATAATTTCAAGTGACATGATGACAGTTTTTGTATAATTTATGTGAGATGATGTGTGATTGCGTGATTTTTGTTCAATTTTGAGGTAATTTGTCGTCATCACATGGATATTTAGTCAATTCTACAAGAATTTTTGTAATAAAAATGCACAAAGAGCCCACATAACTGAAGTTTTGTTTATCGAAATGTAGGTGGTAGAAGATTTTCCAACGAAATTGCCTGTTTTTATTAAAATTTATGTTAATTTGTGGTCAACGTACATATATTTTTATCAAAAGTACAAGAAATTTTGTACTAAAAGGGCGAAATTGTGACATTATATCGATCAATTTGTAATAAAAAGGCACAAAGAGTCTACTTAGCCGAAATTTTGCTTTTCGAAATGATTTTAGGAGAATATTTTTCAATGAAATTGCTGTGTTTATTCAAATCTTACTAAAATTGCAACAAGTTAGAGAAAAAAGTGTAAAACATTTGAAAATTATGCTTAGAAATAACTCTTAAAACCGTTTTTACATCATTTTCGTTATTATAAATCGTTTTGTAAAACAAAATGTGATAATTTTTTAAGTGAAATGATGTGGGATGGCGTATTTTTCATCGTGTGTTGAATAAAAATGTCGTTTTTCGTATAATTTCAAGTAACATGATGACAGTTTTTGTATAATTTATGTGATATGATGTCGATTTTTGTGAAAATTTATGTGAGATGATGTGTGATTGCGTGATTTTTGTTCAATTCTGAGTTAATTTGTCGTCATCACATGGATATTTAGTCAATTGTACAAGAATTTCTGTAATAAAAATGCACAAAGAGCCCACATAACTGAAGTTTTGTTTATCGAAATGTAGGTGGTAGAAGATTTTTCAACGAAATTGCCTGTTTTTATTCAAATTTATGTTAATTTGTGGTCAACATACATATATTTTTATCAAAAGTACAAGAAATTGTGTACTAGAAGGGCGAAATTGTGACATTATATCGATCAACCTGTAATAAAAAGGCACAACGAGTCTACTTAGCTGAAATTTTGCTTTTCGAAATGATTGTAGTAGAATATTTTTCAATGAAATTGCTGTTTTTTTATTCAAATCTTACTAAAATTGCAACAAGTTAGAGAAAAAAGTGTAAAACATTTGCAAAATTATGCTTAGAAACAACTCTTTAAAACTGTTTTTACATCATTTTCGTTATTATAAATCGTTTTGTAAAACGAAATGTGATAATTTTTTAAGTGAAATGATGTGGGATGGCGTATTTTTTATCGCTTATTGAATAAAAATATCGTTTTTTGTATAATTTCAAGTGACATGATGCCAGTTTTTTTAAAATTTAACGTGAAATGAAGGGGTCAGAACATTTCTTCAACGAAATTGTCTGTTTTTATTCAAATTTATGTTAATTTGTGGTCCATTGCGTTTTTATTTTCGTCCGTTTGCATTTATACTGGAATTTTTAAAACTAAAATACAGTTTTGATCGATATAATGACACAATTTCAGACGCTTACTTATAAAATAAAAGCCAAACATGTCAATCTCGGTGTTACAAATTAAAAATACCGTCGTTCCATCAAACCTGCACCGATTAACAATGGAAATCTTGTTAGTCCATTCATGCGCGCAGCCGCGTAATTCCGGAAGTAAATTAAAAATGGCCGCCGCGTAATTTAATCAGTAGCACATATGTAAATTACATATCAAACTTCATATGTGATTAATTAGATCAAAACGCGAAATTAATTGGATCAAACCGCGAAATTAATTTGGTCAAACCGCGGATTTAATTCGCGGATTTAATTAAGTCAATTAATTTGATTGCTCTAATTACGATGCCGCTTTTCTACTGCTGTCGTTCCTGTTTAATTATTTGCCCCCTCAAATATGCCCATGTAGTCACGATGGTTTCATTTTGGCTTTCACTTAGGTAAAGCAAATTTTTACAAAGAAAATATATGAGGAATTAGGAGAAAAAAGAAAGTGATCAAATGCAATATAAAAAAGGGTAGTGGCATATATTAACGGCGGGTCATATGCACGAGTTCTAAAATACCCATGATCAATAGGCGCCAAATTAAAATAGGCAAGATTTCTTAGCGAAACCATGAAATAATAATCCCCGACAGATGTAAGAAATGTTATTTACATGGGCACAGTGCGAAAGAATATAAAACAAATGGTCATGACGGACACATGTTCTAAATGCGGTCCCTTAGAACAGGGGTGGGCAAACTTTTTTTGGAAAGGGCCAGAACGTAAAACATGTAGAGGCTCGGCGGGCCAGGTAGCAAACTCAAAGACATTTACATGGGCAATTCTACTCATAGAGCGACAAAAAAAACACAGGGTAATTTTTCTTATTAAGAAGTGATATTTTTACATAATATTTATATATACTATACATGCTAACACAAAAAAAAAAACGAATAAAATATTTCCATCTATTAATATAATTAAAGTTGTTTGCAAATGGTCGTCCGTTAATAATGATCTGTATTGCGATTTTACGTACTTCATTTTTGAAAATGTCCTTTCACATTGGTAAGTACTCCCAAATACAGATATAAATCCCGGAGCATATGATTTTAATTGACCGCATTTATCTTCCGAAAGATATTTATAGAATTGGGTTAGATCCATTTCTTTAAACATCGTTTTTAGCATATCATCATTTTGCAGTTCAATCACTTCCAATTGAAGGTCTGACGGAAGCTCCCCAATTGTACAGCCAAATGGATTTTGAAATATGGAAATGTCTATTGCAGTTGCATCAAGATCCGAAAAACGCTGTTGTAACTGTAATTTAAGTTCAGGCAATATATCCGCCGCATTTTTTTTTGGGAATGAGGATTTCGCTAATATTTGAAAATATTTACAGCATGGAAAATGGTCAAACTTGGTTAATGTGATTAGTGTTTAAAACAATGCCAATTTTTGGCGATATGGCTTTACGATAGAATACATTTCACATATGAGCACTGTTTTTTCCTGTAATTTTAAGTTAAATTTCCATAGCCATTCATTGTCAGATAATAGTGGTTGTGGGTAGTTTTTCTCATTTAGAAAAAAATCTATTACTTACATTTATATGTCAATAGTTACAACGCCTAATTTGATTTATTTAAATTTTTTCACGTAAAAACAGTATTAACCCGCGGGCAGGATTAAAAACTGACGGCGGGCCGGATATGGCCCGCGGGCCGTAGTTTGCCGACCCCTGCCTTAGAACATAAAGCTAGTACATGTATATAACAAATTTATTGCTTTGAATGTGGTAAAAGAGGAGATCAGGCTGCATCGATGGCATGCCAGATATACAGAAAACATATAAACAGAATACTTGAGAAAAGAGCCAATACAGAAGGAAACGATGTTGTAATAATAATAATAATAATAATAATAATAATAATAATAATAATAATAGAACTTTATTGAACAAAAGTAGAATATATTTAAGAACAAATTATTGTGAAAAGAGAAAATTACGCACCACTAATGGACAAATTAATGCCAACATATCAATGGTCTTGCTAAACATAACTTTAAAGAAGGCTTATGAAACAGAAACTAATATCATAGAATCTTCGCCTAATTAATAAAGAAATTTGGTTTACAATCGTGTTTTTGATAGGACCCGAAGTAAAGAAGTTACGCTTATTTTTGTGTTAGTATTTTTACAAAACCACAAGTCCTGAAAGCAATTTTTTAAAAGTTCCGGTAGTTCTAATGAGAGTTCTAGTAGCACCCCGGCGAGTTCTATCGATAACTCTAATAACATTTTTTGATATGACCCGAAGTAAAGAAGTTACGCTTATTTTTGTGTTAGTATTTTTACAAAACCAGAAGTCCTGAAAGCAATTTTTTAAAAGTTCCGGTAGTTCTAATGGGAGTTCTAGTAGCACCCCGGCGAATTCTATCGATAACTCTAATAACATTTTTTTATAGGACCCGAAGTAAACTAGTTATGCCTCATTCATAAAAGTAATGCAAAATACGGTACCGTAGAGGCTCAAATAGCATGTAGCAATTCTTACCTGCACCTGGTCTTAAAGGTAGTCTTATTAACCCCTTATTGGAGCTTTCACGACCTAAGCCGCTTTCTAGAGGTACTTATATTTTACCACCGTAGCAAGGAGGCTTTGTATGAACTTGGACGAAAAACTATATAAATAACGTATATTGATCTCCCCTCGTTTAAAAGTATATGGACAGAACTCAAAATTAGCATTGAAGCTTATAAAACCACAAGTTTGTCCTCTGTGGGGCTTAAATGCAAAATTCCAAAGCTGTGAATCCAGATTTGAGGATAGAGTAGGCGAAACCATAACAGAATTAATGGAAGAGAAAGACTGACATGTAGCAATGCAACTTTCTCGTACATAAACGTGACACTCTACTCTCAAGAATTAAAAAGTTTGGTAAAAAACTGGGAAATATTATATATCATCGCTTCATCCCCTTTGATATTCAGAACGAGAATAATACACCCACATATCCAAAAAAAGGATGGGTTATTAAACCGACATTAATGAAGTGAAAGCTGTATATTTAACAAGTAGAGTTTGGTGTCTTTCCTCTTTGAACGTTTAAGGTAGTGGAACTACAGCTACTAATTGGTTTTATCCTTCAAAGAGACTGAAAATAATGTAGGTTAAGCTACATTGCTGTTAGCCAAGTTTAAATGAACATGTTGGTATAATATAATGTAGAGTGTGCTTTGGGTTAGCATACTTGCTGTGTCGATAAACAGAATACAAGGTAAACAATCCCGATTTAGTGAATAGCTTTAACTGGTAAATTCCTATTGGCTATAATATTTCCATGTTAGAAATAGAGGCACATCCTGAGAGCACCTTGGTGTTTACATACACATTTCTTGGAGTTTGTGGGTCAAATAAACATATATTTTGCAATTAAATCAACTTTTATCTGCAAACTCTAAATGGTTTTAGAAACTCTAATTTCGTATTAATGTGAAAAATTGGCCATGAGAAACAGTTTGCAGTTGATACGTATATACCGAGCTGCAGTAAACTGGAGTGTATTTTTTTGTATTCTGAACCTCAACGTTTTTCTATTTACAGTATTTACGAAAGCTATTTAAGTTCATACATTTCTCCACGCAAATAAATAATCAATGAACGTGTCGTTACTTAATATTGTTACGTTTATTTACTTTTCGAAGCAGATATGGAAGATTACATATAATACATTTATTTACACCGGATTTTAATATCCTCTAATATAATGTATATCTGTAATAGTTAAAATGTAGGCATAAGCAATATTATTTTTAAAAATGGTGTTAGCCGCCAACGATGGAAATGATTGAAAAACATGAGAACGAGAAGAGAAATCATATTGAAAACGTTTCGGGTTAGCAAAAGCTGAAAATGTTACAGATAAATGCCTTTTTATAGACGTTTTACTTCGTCAGCCTGCTGAAGCGGAAAAATTGCATTAGCATTTCGTAGTTTCAGTAGAAATTGCACTGTATATTAAAGGTCTTGCGCTATCTGTATCCGATATAATATAAAACATTCTTGATGCGCCTATCATTCCAGATATTATATTACGTTGATTTTTATGTATTCTAAACTGAAACTGTGGCGTAGAAAAAGATAATCTGTACGCAATACCGCGCTACATCTTTTTATTAAGTTTGGGATACAAAATACAGGTGTAACATATGCTGCATACTACGCATTCTAAATGTAAACATTATACTAATGAAATTCTGATATACCAGAGATTACCTACGTTTGAGGAATATATATTGCCATAGTATATAGAGGCCATGTATTACATTAAATACAGTTATTTATTTACATGAATCAAAAATGAAAAGTTCAATACAGTAATTATACTGAAACGATAAGATGTGGAAAATTATGATAATGATTGTTTATTAAATTGAATAATAATTGAAACTCAAAGATTCAAAATACATTTTAAAAGAAACTTATTTCAAAATGAGTACTACTTGATGATGGTAATAAAAATTAACAATAAATACAAAGTTGAATGTTGCATATGACAGAATAAAATTCTATTTGTGATAATTTATAAAGTGAGCACCATCCAAATTTATTTCTAACATGTAGCAGGCAGGAATAATGGTAGTCTATGATAGCAATAAAAAATTGGGATGATTATTAGAATAACAACTTAAAAACAACTACGAAAAATTTTGTATAAAATGGATATAAAAATTTTGTAATTGTATAAATACGTAATAAAACCCATTAAAATAACGAAGAATTTTAATAAAAAGTAAAGGGGTATGTCAATTACGCATTACAAATAAAATAAATAGTCAAAGGCAAGATTTTTGGAATATCAAATACAATTAAAAACTGGGATTGAAGAAAGCAGAACCAATTGCATGTGTAGCAGATTCCAGTACATTGCAGGGAAGGTACCATTGTGTAAGCTGCGAGGGGCGATAGTCTGAGGCCGTTCAGGAAGGAGTGTTGGTCCATTGCAGAGAGAAAGGGCTGTACACAGGATCACAGGTGGAGGCTACAACTTGCCAATAGGAGTTGGATACATAGTTAGATAGTGGAGATATAATAAACCTTGCCGTGCTAGAGAAGCTGTCCGTTGTTGGAAATGGGAGCCGTCTATAGGGCTGCAAAAGGTATCTCATTTTTGTTGGAGTTTGGAACTGTCAGTGCAAAGTAAGTGGTTAAGTTGAAAGTATCTAAATAAATAAAAGGTGATTAATTAATATTAAGAAAGAGACATAAAAGTAAAGTACTTACCCAGATTATAGGGATGCTGCTGTCAGTTTGACATTTAATTTGAAATTTAATGACAGAAGTATTTTAAATAATATATGCAAATTTTAATCTAAATATCATACAGTCAAAACCATTGTAAAGGATTTTATTTATGTCATATTGATTTGGGGATTTCATTAAACACTGCTTGGAAATAATAGATGACAGCAAGTGACATTCAGTAATTGCAGCAACAAACAACTAACTAGATTTTGGCGAACCACACCCTGATGAAAAGGAGTACTCATGTATTTTGAAATATAATTCAATTTAAAGTTATAATAAAGTTAAAAGTTTCAATACTTGAATTAAATAAGCATACACACGTATCCATTGCATAATAATATATTGCTATGAACACATTTTAAGCCTATATGATTATAATAGCAATTTATAGCATTTCAAGCATATCAACTATTATTTTATAAAATGTTCCAGGAATGTGCTAGTTTTATCTTTCTAAATAGTATAAAATAGCATTGGCCTTGATAATAATTTGTAAAGCAGTATTACAATAGTGTTAGCCTTGATTTGAACAAAATGTAATCAGATCAGGCTTGGACATAATGTAAAATAATGTAAGATCGAAGACAAACAATTAGGGATATGAGGCCAAGTTGTGTGGAGGTGGTCATTTTGGCTTGCCCAATAAATTTTATTAATACGTGAATAAATACCCTTTTCTCAATTCAGTGTGTTTGAAAATTAATCCTATATCCATCGAGTGTTAGGGGTTTTTCTTAGAATATCCTAAAAGATGAATTTAGTGAATTTCTTAGTGGCGTCGGTTTTTTGTGCACTTCCGGCAGGCGCTTCCTGTGAGTGTTTTTTGCTTGTGACGTGTATTTAGTTAATGTAATTGTTATCATCTAGGCAACACTTTAATTACGTAATCAATGCTATTTCGAATTATAACTTGTTTTGCTAATTGTGAGGTTGGATCGTCATATCGGAATTAATTTCCCATTAGTTAAATAATATCCAGTATGGTAGCGATCCCAGTAGTTAAATCAGCATTAGACAAAGCGTTTGCAATTTTATGAAATTATTACAAATAATACCGCGATAAGCAAGTTAATAGCAAATGTATTTCCTATAATTTATACAAATCAATATAACGTTTGCTAGGATGTAGAGATCCATCTCATATGAGATTACACTCTTTTATTTATTTAATAATAACCAAATAAGTTAATATGAATCAGTGAACAGAACAAAGCAACAAAGGGAAATTCGCGTCGCCAAATACACGGCGAACGAAACAAAGAACTCAAACATCTGTTCACCAGCAAATCGCCTCGATCCTACAAAAATTTTAAGAAAACCGTTACCCACATAAAACAATAAATCGCGGCACGCGAGCTCAAAGAAGCACCAATTCTCAAGTATAAACCGCTGCAATAAAGGGGCCAACGGCTCGCCGAACCTCAATAACGGAAGCCGACCAAACGGCGCCGCAGCGAACAAATTAATAAACCAAGTTCGATCACTAAAACGCTCTTAAATCAGAGTGCGCCAAATCCAAAACCCCACATAAGGATACCTGCCGATAGGAAAAATCAACCGACACCTAATAAAACAACGCCCAGGGCGCTAGCACACATACAGGTGGAGTAAAAGCAATTTTTCCATCAGACAGCAAATACATGCGGCCGGAGCTCGCTCGAGAAAGCGGCCGAAATTCAGCGGCCCAGCAGAAACGCATTTTTGTAACGGAGAAACCAGGGCCACGACAAAATACAGCGGGCAAGGATACAATATTACAAATTAAATTATAATTAACGGAAGGATGCATCCCAGAAAAGCGTGATTGGTCTCAAAAGTCTTATAAAAATAGCGCGCAACCGATCGAAGCACAATAAACTTATTAACATACGCCATAAGAGTAATGCTTAATTAAGCTTTACGCGGAACACGGAATTAAAAATTCCAAGTTGAGCTAATCTTTACCAAAACATAGCAAATTGGGTGTCGTTAGAATCGACATTTCAACGACTATTGATTGCGACTCAAATCAAGTCGATAATTGATCACGCCGCTCAATTAAACGTTATAAATCCGAAATATATCGAAATCGGGCAAAACATCCCTTCTACTTCGACCAATGAGCTTCGAGATCGCGTTTGACAAAGGACTGGCTCCTTTAAATAGTCAGACGCTGGCAGTAGGAAATCACTCTGCCTCGGCGGGTCAATCCAGCATCAACTCAACCCCAGAAAGTCCAACCAACAAGAAGCCTCTTCAGGACCATCCAGCCTTCCAGCAGCATCAACTCAGCCAAGGAGAGTCCACCAGCAGCCACTTCAGCTTCCAGGACCACCAGCAGCCACTTCAGCTTCCAGGACCACCAGCAGCCACTTCAGCTCCAGGACCACCAGCCGTTTCATCTACTGGACTTAGCTGTCTGCCGCATCTTCGTGGACTTAGAGCCGATCCACTTCATTGGACTCTGCTGTCTGCCGTCTTCGTGGGACTTGGAATTCGAGCCACTTCAGCTTCCAGGACCAGCTAGCAGCTCCAGCCTCTCCAGAGCCTATCACCCTCGTGGACTTAGAGCCAATCCTCCGCATTGGACTCTGCTGCCTTCCGTCTTCGGACAAAGTTGGGAACTCGAGCCACTTCCGCCAGCCGCCGCCTCCGCCAAAGGAGATCCGCACTACCCCCGACGTTACCGCCGCCGCTGCTCACAGCCCGCCGCCCCGTCGCCAGTCGCCACCGCCGCCGCTGCCACCGCAGAAGGAAGCCGCCAGCCGCCGCCTCCGCCAAAGGAGATCAGCAATGCCGCCGACGTTGCCGCCGCCGCTGCTCACAGCCCGCCGCCCCGTCGCCAGTCGCCACCGCCGCCGCTGCAACCGCCGAAGGAAGCCGCCAGCCGCCGTCTCCGCCAAGGAGATCCGCACTGCCGCCGACGTTGCCGCCGCCGCTGCTCTCAGCCGCCGCCCCGTCGCCAGTCGCCACCGCCGCCGCTGCAACCGCCCAACCTCCTCTTCCGAAACCGACGCCATTGAAGTAACCCTACCGCTGAGCATAGACTTAGGCTTGTTAAAGTATAAGAATCCATAGTATAATATATAGCATGATTTTATTATAGAAGGGTATTAAATAGGTTAGAATTTTGGAAGACACATATTTTCTAATTTCAATAGCATCTTGTATTAATATTTCTCATATGAACGTTTCGGAAAACGAATGTGACACGCTGTTTATTGAAGATGTTAGTCGCATTCTGCTAGATCTCCAATAAAATAAGTCAAGTTCTCCTTGTTGATTTTTAATTTAGTTAGTGTTGATAACGAAAGTAGATTTGTTTTCCGAAACGTTCATGTATTAATACTGTTCGTTTTGTAGTGTGGCGAAATACTCAAAAAATAACATGACTAATGAAGCTCCACAAAGAAGTTTCAGAGATTATTTCACGTATATTACTTATTTAAAAAGGAAGGGAGATGCTATTTTTCTAAATATTTTTAAATCAAATACTGATTCCGTTATCTTGAATTACACACTGCTCCGGATAATTATTTTTGATAAACTATGACTTGCAACTTTATTATTTATTATATTACCTGTTACCAGAAAATCCCCGTGTTGATTTATGGTGCTTTTGATGTCTGTGATGGTGTTGGGGTTCCATCATAGCAAATACCCTCAGCGATGGGAAATAGTTAGCAGCGCTGAGCTCCTAGATTTCGATCTGATTTTCTTTTAGGATCTTTGACAATGTTTACTTGACACTGCATTTCACAAATAAAAATCATAAATTTTAAAGATGCCATTAAGATAACAGTTTTACATACAGTTAAGAACGTGAGCCTTGCAGATATGGCAAAAAAGAGTAACCAGACTAAATTTCTAACAATTCTATTTGCTCGTTATCAGCAAGACTAACAAATGAACTTACCTGCGAAAGCATTCTACAGTAGAACGCAATATTGGTAGACTGGTATAGACCGCTGAGTGCCTTATTGTACTACTAACGGGAATATGCTCCGACACTTATTGTACAACGACAACCTACGTAAAAATACGAAAAATATTTAGCAGCGATTTATGTATACAATACAAGTTATTCTAGGACACTTTAAACGTTTTTAAAATTTGCAGTAAAGAACACATGCAATATTAGACAGTAACTCGTAAATAGCTTCACTGAAATATCTTCCAGTATGAGCGCAGATGTTAACCGACGAGTGTTAGGTTGGAAACTGCCAAATAATGAACTATAAAAACGTATTATCAATTGGAGCACATAACTCGAAAAGTAAACAAAACCAACAGTTCCTCAGGTTGTTGCCGAGCGATTTTTTTCGCATTTGTATACACGATATGACGGAAATCCTTTTGGGTTGCGTCGACGGGATGATAATGAATGAACAGCGGCTGTTTAAAGGGTTTTTACGAGCGATTAGTGTGAATCCACACGCGATGAGGAATGTTTCTTCAAGATTTTGTCCGGATGCCGTTGGGTTGCAAAACGATAGATTGATGTACTGGGCGTCGATGGCACGGCTGAAATACAGGGCGTTTTGTGACACGACACGTCAATGTAGCCGATCGTCGGTCAATTTTAAATGTCGCGAAACTCAAAAGGAGACGGGATTTCGGAATTTAAAATGCGTAGCCTGAATTTTGGCGGAGCTGAATATTTGAAAATTGTCTTAATTTTCTTGAAATTGGCACAGTAAGGCGTTCTCTCAAGGCAATATAACATACTGCACGAAACCTTTCTTCTGAAACTCAACTGCCCCGCTTGGCGCTGACTTTAGCGAGCCGGAATCCATAGGCTTCCAGAGAAGAAAAGTATGCGATGATGTGGTGCTTAGACTCCTTTACAAACGATATTATACATTGCTCTGTAAATTTATAAGAATTTTCTGTAATATAGGTCACAGTAATTTGGTTTGGAATTTCAACTCTATAGGCTTCTAGTAACTAAAAATTTAGTATATATTAGGAATGTTGTATTAGGAATAAAGAAATTTTGGCATTTTTAAATTTTTGTTTGTTTGAAGAGGTCTTCCTCATTGTCAAGGTAGCTTCCATACGACAAGAAGTGGATCTAAAAATACATTAATAATCAGCTAATTCTACATTTACTTAGATCTCTCATATACTGTAAATTTCCACTGCTACCTTAATACAACTAAACGGTTTGCTACCCAGTCTTGATTGATTATTTTTGGCTTTGGTCTTTTGAGAACTTATATCCTTCTGTACCAATTGAAGCCTAAAATCATGACTGGCCCTTTTTATTGGGTACACTTGTATCTGAGGATCTATTCCATGCAGTCTGGACAGCGAAGGTCATTGGCTAAAGCTGCCACAGTTTCTCTGGTCAAAAGTTCAAGTTTGCTGTTGACATTACTTTTGTTTTGCATGGCCGGCCCTTATGTAATTTCTTTTTGAACACACTGTATATAGAACACGACACTAAGTTCTATGGCGTACGGTTACTTGCATTGAATATCAATGTATTGATAAGGTCAAGCCTTTTAAAGTATTTAAACTGCCTTGCTCATAGAAATGTAATTTCGCCTACGAATAAATACTTGAATACACTTAAGGTTATTATTATCTATGCAAGCCAATAGAAAAAACAATATCAATCACGACTGGAGGGTGGTGGTTTGTTTAATTCTAACGAGCTTTGAGTGTTTATCCATGCCGGAATAATGCCACTTTAAATTCAGGAGATGCAGCTAAAAATCAAAAATAGATAACAAAATGCAGTAATGTTTACAATTGTAAATGTATGGGAGAACTGTTAATTTCCTATTCAAACACCAGCTTAGAAGGCCCCTCATAAGACGGACCTTTAGTATTTCTTGTTCAACAAGAGCCTTTCGTCCAGACTGGATGGTACACCTACTTTTCGGATCCCTTTCCAGTCTCTTCTTTGCACCACCAATTCTAAACAACTTCTTCAGTCTGTCTTTATTGGTTATTTAAATCAATTGCTGTATGAAAACAAAGATATACTCGTCTACAACCAGACCGGTTTTCATATATCGAAGCCAGGTTACGTTAGGTCTAACTATAAACATAATAAGCATAGTTTTAATCTTGGAATCAGATAGTATACGTTATACAGCCCATAAGCAGACGCGTTGCTTGAGATTGTTACTTTTATGGAAAAATCAAAATGGTACGAATAGAGATAACAGAAAAAACCAAGCAAATTAGTTCTGGGCGTTGTTCACTAACAAAGACGTGGTATGCTGATTATTAAGAGGCTTATTTTGAAACGCCAGTCCTATTTTAAGTTTTCTATTGCTACACGAGTGTAGCACTGCATCAAAGAGTTACGCAATTGTTACTCGTCTTTTGAAAGCTGCAGAAGTTCGTTCAAGATATTGTAAACTTCCAGGCGATTTCAAATAATTTACGTTCCGCATCTGCAAAATTTGAAAAGCTTGACAAATAGCAGGCGATTTTCCATTTGAACTGTTGCTGAACAGGAGTTTGCGCGATTTGCAAAACATCTCCAAGTATTTATACAGCTGCCAAATTTCACATATTCTCGCAGTGAGTTTGTTTTCATCAAGGAACTTTTAGGAAACTCATCAACTTTTTCAATCTGCCTGCATGGTATATTTTTAGCGGCGCTCATTTCGGGGTTCTTGTGGAGTTAAGCAGGGATCCAGTTTAATTTTGTCAGAAAGTTCGTAATTTTGCGTGTAAACAATACGGCAGCATCGCGTCTCCTGGTTCACGCCTTCGCAGTTTCGCTCCCCCTCAATGTTTTCATGGAAAACTGTCAACCCTTATTAAATTAGTGCTTATTTAAGTACCTTGCACCAAAATAACCTGTCAGTAAAAAAAATATCCTGCTTGCATCTTGACAAAAAATCCGGAATTATTAAGCTGCTGGTATAACTTTTCAAGTTATTAGGTGAACCAACTTTAATTACTAATTTATTTGAATGGTCGATCACTTAATTTAGTGAATTTTATTATCATCAAAGTTTTCATTAGAAATAGTAATCATTTAGTGACGCGGTTTTTATCCTTTTCTTCTTTGTTGTGGTTTAGGTATTTTCTTATTTTTATGTTTGGGAATCTGCCCAGTTTAATAAAGTAACGCTTCCAGTACATCATTTCTGTTGCAGTTATCATTTTGGTAGAAATAGTGGTCTTACTATTGTTTTGGCTGTATTATTCTTCTTTAAAATTTTTTTCTTCTAGCTATGGCGTTCTTCGTAAATATTTGAGTTTGTTTCTGTGTCTAATTATGTTATCTTCTAAAAGCAGGTCGTGTCCTTCTGCCCTTACTATGTACTGTGTTCAGTTGCAATCCTTACCGCACATCATCATTACCATCACCACCCAACTTGCAAAATCCACTGCATTTCCTTTGGTACTGGAGTCGGATACCAAAATTACAGCGTAAGGCGGGTTTAAAACGACATTTTCTGATGCCGGGGGGCGGCACCAAACAAACACGTTAAGGGTAGGTATCAAGTTTGTTCTTAGATACCGGGACCGGCGATCACAAAAGCGGATCTAGGCTTGGAATTCAGGAGGTAATCATATAGTTTAGGATGGCTTATATGGCTGTCGGACTAGCAAAGACTCATCTTTCAGGAAAAAACGACATTCAAAGCGGTGCGGTGTGCCTGTTTCACTTGTCCGGATCATGTGGCGGCGTCGATCTTCGACAGAAAAGATTTTGCTGGTTCTAGGTGGTTTTGGTAAAGCACAGAGGGCCTAACAGCTGGTGGGGCTTTCAGTTACCGCTGAATCGGCTGATCGCTAGACTCAACTGGCCTTAGCAGACTAAGCATTTTGGTTTTATACCCTTCTGGGCCTATTTATCAGGATTATTTTCAGGGTCCAAGCGCCTATTGTGACTTACTGGTGGCACACAAATTTAAAAAATGTTATTTATGCGTAAACTTAATTTGTGCAAGTGCTAACGTCACAGTTGTTGTACAAATTCCAACCATATTATTTATGCCTAAACTAAATTTTTTATAGGTGTTAACGTCATTTATGCTGCTTTGGTTCACGTTGTTTCAGTTCTTTTGATGTTATGTGTCGATTTTATTGGGGGGATCGTTTCTCAATCTACCGAGACAACATTGAGCCTAATGTAGTTTCTAACAGCTTCAGTAAAGTTATCTGCTATTATTGCAATACAATCAGCAAAGCGCACGCAATTTCTTTGCGCGGCATTAGTTGTTATAGGTTTGTTGTTCCCGTAAGTTTTAAACATGAATTTCAATAGCATGATGAAAAATTTAGGTGAGATGTTATAACCTTCTCCTACTCCTCGTTTTCTTGTATTTAGAAGTATTTTTATGGAATATAACATTAGTTGTCGTATCGGTAGTCTACTTCACAGTCTACTAGGATAGCGATTATTTTGTCTTGATTTGCTGTGTAGAATATTTTTCTGTAGTCCCTAAAGACGAGTCGAATTTATTTGTGATGCGATTGGTTTTTCAATATTTTGATTACTGGTTTGTACAAATGTGGGGAAGGCTGATAAATCTGTAACTCTTTACATCGGTACGAGATCCATTTCTTACGCATAACATTTATCACCGCGTTGTTTCAATTGGTGGAATTTTTTCTTTTCTCTGATATTTGTTAAATATAAGTTGAAGTGTGTCAATGTTTCTCCCTCAGCTATTATTCTATTATTCTTCGTCTTTTTCAATACTGCCTTTAATTACAGTTTCTGGTTTTGTGTGCATTGATATCTTCGGTTCTGCTGGTATTCCTATACAGCTTTTTATAAACCTCCGATATGCCTGAAAATAAAAGTGTACGACCAATGCGTTCTGTCCGTCCTCACATATTGTGCTGTAACACTTACTTTAACAGCCACTTCTGCACGAAAGCTTAAAATCGTTCAACGCAAAATGGAAAGATTTATGCTCGACATTTCATTAAATGATCGCGTTAGGAATGAGGACTTACGACAAAGAAGTAAAGTAACAGACGTGATTGAGCGATTAACTAGACTGAAATGGAATTCGGCTGGTCATGTAGGCAGAATGAAAGACGGAAGACGGACAAAGGGGTTACTAGGGTGAAGGCCTCTTACAGATAAGCGTATTAGGGGAAGACCACCCACACGCCGGATAGGTGATTTGAGGGGCATTGTGGATTCAAACAAGCCAAGATAGAGAAGGATGGAGAGCCATGGGGGAGGCCTCTAAGCTCAAATATCAGCTAGAGTAGCAGCTTCTTTCTATGAACTGCTGTATCTCGGGGATGCTTCCGCAAGGTGGCACTTTATAATATTTCGCGTGGCGTCCCTTTTGTTTAGACCAACAGCCCAGTCGGCTATTGGCAAGCGACTGTCTCCCCGCTGTCTCTAAGTATGACCATCACTTGCTTTGCTCCATTAATGTACAGCGACGTTTATAAATGGCCTAACGGCTGTTGGCTGAGTGCGAAATAAAAGAAAAATTAATCATCTCACTTAACAACCAAACCAGCTGGTGTGCGCACACAGATTCACGCGCGACACTCTTAGGTTTTAAATTCATAATACGTTTTAACCCAATTATTACAATGTAAGAAATACAGTTTAGTTCTATACCTGGCAGAATAATGGTTAAATAACAAGGTAATTATTAAATATCAAGGTGACAGAAACTAGTCCGTTACAATAGCTGTAGATAAGTTTTGTTTTTCTATTCCGTTTGATTATTAAAACCATTAATAACAACCCATGAAACAAACAAATACGTACTCATGAAAGAGGTCTAAAGATAGACTTACCTAAAAGGGTATGTTACAGTTATTCACTTTGCGTTTAATAAATGTATTCCGACATGTGCACATTAAGATTAATTTTACATGAAAAATAGATGATAAATGACTATTTTTGCGTGTAATCAACAAAATAAGAACACTCCTGACTTACAAATGGGCTCTAATTATCAACAGCATTATGATACAAAAGAGGAGTTTACGGCAACTACTAAGACTGTAACTATTAAAGCTATTTCAAGCTATCAAGAAGTCTCCGTAATTGGGTTAGCTTTCAGAGAATGCTCAGTAAATTTTTACTTAAAGTTGCTAAGTACATTTGAAATTAAAGTAACCGACATTAAAGTAGATTGAAAATAGCTTTGCAATTCATTTGCTTAACTAAGATTTTAAATAGACTTTCAACCTAAACGTATCTTACACCTTACTCAACACCCAAAAGAAACTACCCCACCTCAAATTTTTAAAAATGAATTAGCGGAAATACTGAACAAGTTTACTAACTTTTGCCATATATATACTGATGGGTCGCGAATTAACGAACATACGGGAAGTGCATACTTTAGTGAGACGAACAATTATTCGGAAATCTATAGGTTAAGTGATAACGCATCAGTATTTTCGGCCGAACTCTATGCCATCATCAAAGCGCTACACTACATCCAGCAATCCGACAACCGAAACCACGTTATACTTTCGGACAGCTTCAGTGCACTCCAATCATTAGACATACAATCCTCGAATCCATACGTAAAGGAAATCACAGATCTAACTAATGACCTTCAAAAAACGGGAAAGGAGATAATTTATGTGTGGATTCCATCACACATAGGGATCCATGGTAATAGCGTCGCAGATAATCTCGCCAAGCAGGCAGCCGGAAAACCAACAACAGATGCAGATGAAATCACAATGGACGACGCAAAAGCTTTTATAAAAAAGAGTATTCGGGAAAAATGGCAGAAAAAATGGAAAAACATAGAAAATAATAAACTGAGGAATATTAAAGAAGACATAGAAAGATATAACCCTTCAAAAAGATTAACTAGAAGAGAAGAAACCTGCTTAACACGAATTAGAATTGGTCATAGTCTACTAACCCAGGGGTACCTACTTCAGAGACAACCTCCACCAATTTGTGACATGTGTAAAGTACCGGTGACCATAATACATATAATGAGTGAATGTACAAAATACAACAGCATTAGAACAAAATATAAATTAAACTACCCTCTAAAAGACATTATGAACAACAAAAATAATAGATACTTAGATAATATGTTAGCATATCTTAAGGATACAGGTTTATTTAAATTATTGTAAACACATTTAGTGTGCCAAAAACCAAGGCAGTTGAGGCACAATAAACAAATTTAAAAAAAAATAAAAAATAGACTTTACCAAAGAAACAATTGCACCTATTAGAGTAATTTAGTTATGATATGCTTTTTCCTTAACTTGCACCATTAAATTTACCTTACAATGTAAGATTTTATATTAACATGGTATGCCCTTCTTTAATTATTTACGATTTGAGTTTTCTCAGCCAAATAACATGCGAATAAGATGACTTTGCATCGACATCTATTAACCAAGTGACATTTTAAGGCCCGTAGCTTCACACTTTCTTGAGATGTCGTTTTGTAAGATACGTAAATAGGGAATTTGGGGTTTACAATCAAAATATAATGTTACTTTAAGCATATGAAAGGTCTTTACGGCGACACTTGTGAAATAAGCATGTTTTTGGCTGTCATACTTATAAATAATTGTAATCTTTGCAATTTAGGAATCTCATATAAATGTATTTGCAAGATATTTACATTAATATATACGATAGTGTTGGTTGAATAATATGATATTAATTTGGTCTAAGAGTTGTGTAGAGGTTGACAATTATATAATGCCTACCTGGGTTTGCAATTGTACTTTAGTAGTCACTGTCACTTAAAGACACATTTTAAGGTAGCTTTGGTTTTAAATGATACTTATTGAATCGCTTTGTAAGCATTTACTCGTAGTGGTTTCTAGCTGGTTATTTTCTAAATTACTAAGAAACTTATTGGGGCTGGATTCGATAGATTTTATGTTCAGTTCCTGGTGAATTTGATGGTTTCGTATAAACCATTGTGCATTTGTTACCAGTCTGAGAACCTTGTTGTGAAGGACTTGTAACTGTACAGTATCAACTTTGCTGTTTACGTGAATGTCTCATGTCAATAATACAATAAGTATTTCAGATATTTGCAGTACTGCGTTTTCTAAGACTGATTTTGGTTATGCATTTTGTAGAGTTAAAAGCATTTTAAAAACACGTATGTATTTCGCATGTAGTGCTTTGAAGACATGGGTAACTAAAATGCTGATAGTATTCTTAACCAAATAGGAAGCCTTATTTACTTTTTATCGAGACATAAATGTGCATCCATTACCACAAATTAAATTTACGATTCCTAGATTTAATACAAAGTATGATAAAAAATTGTTTTCATCTAGTATGGCCATATAATACTTCCTAATTTATGAATGCAACTACATTTATACTCAAATGTCAAATGGGACATTTGCTTTTTAAGTGAGTTATAGTTGCATCCATAAATTAGGAAGTATTCCATGGCCATACTAGATGAAAATAATTTTTGATCAGACTATATAACACGCAATAGAATTGAACAAAACGCTGCTTCTGGTTGTGGGATCTAAACCACCACAAACTCCTCCCAGGCTTATAACACTTAGAGACTTCTGAAATTAAAGTAACATTGTGTAACAACAGTAAATGAGTGATATTTAGTTGCTGCATATCAACTCACTAACCGGAGCGACGCCAGATAACTCACTATTAACAACTAATATTAGAGGATTTTAGCAGCTACTACACATTATGGGGTTCCCAAATTAAACCCTATTTAAAACTAACATCAGGTTAGGGGTTCCCTAAAGATCCACATTTGGCCCGTTACTATTTGATATATTTACTATATTTCATACATAAAATGGGCAGCTTTGAAACTGCTTCTGTTAGCCACTTTAGGGTTGGCCATTCTCGCAGGTGATTCGGAGAATCTTCCCGGAATACTGCCAGCCCTTAAAGGTGGGTGCAGTTTGGCTTTCCGCTAGGGTGAAAATATGGTTGTCCTTGGTCACTAGCATCTGAGCTTTTATTATTAGGTTTGCTTGGACCTGTGTTATCTTTCCGAGGGTTGTTCTAAGATAGACGACGGCCACACGGGGGTGCCTGGTAAGGGCCCCTTTGTAACCGCCTCTCGGTGACATTTTGGTTTGATGTAACCTTCGTCTTTAGATTAGAGGTAGATGGCGTTGTGCTTCCATCTCATCTAATCCTCTTACCTTGGTAGTGGTCGGGAGGTCCTTACGTCCCTCACCACTTCCGTTGAAAGTGCTGCCAGAACCTGCTGCTTTAGGGTTAGCTTTAGGAGCCAGCCTTTGGGTGGAGGTAGAGGCAGTACCGCTATAGGTCTCTGCAGCTAAGCGAGCCTTCCTGCGGTGTTTCTGTTCTGAGCCAGAAAATCTCTTTCCCTTTGGAAGAGTCTGATCATTTGTCGTTTAGTGTTGTCGCTGCTGGACCATTTGAGGGGTATCCGAAGACGCACCCTGTTCGGATTTCTTTTCTTGCTTTCGTTCCATTGAAGCATACAATATTCATCTCCCTAGTTCTCCACCCATCACGAAGCTTGACAAGGGGATGTCGAACTTTGACGCCAAGGATACTAAGGAGATATAGCATCCAGAGACGAGTAAACACCGTCAGAGAAACCCTAGGAGATCACAAATAAAAAATATCGGGAACCCTAGGAACGCACTGCATGCCCTTTCACCCCCAAGGTGCTCACCCTACCGGCGGTCTGACCCGAAAGCGTAGCCGATTGATCGAGGTAGGTCAGTCTCGACCTCCCGTTTAGGTAAAATCAAGGCCAATGAGATGTG
Source organism: Agriotes lineatus (assembly GCA_940337035.1). Lineage (NCBI taxonomy): Eukaryota > Metazoa > Arthropoda > Insecta > Coleoptera > Elateridae > Agriotes > Agriotes lineatus. The sequence goes on along the minus strand of CALNHX010003086.1, from coordinate 44,002 downwards.
TTGCCGCACTCCAGAAAACCCGTACCCGTTCCAGAGGTAGCTCAGTACCCAGGATCCTTTTATTCAACCGACACGGGTTGCCCCGCACGGCACAAACACGAGGGTAACCTAAACTCTGTGAAATCCATTGACCGGTCACAACTCAATCGAGAGGGGTATATTTATCGACTTTTCTGGTCTAGATCCGCTGGGTTTCGCAGGGCCACCACGTGGAGGGTGCAATCTCAGATGGCACACTACCCATCATGGAGGGTGGTATCCAACTGCCTTGAGTGCAGCAAGGTTGGAGTGCAAGACCTAACTGACACTCCTGATACCTTTGTCTTTTAGCGTTTAATAATAAGAGTCTTGATCAATGATCTGTTTTGCTGCGGATAATGATGAGACGAAGCATGTAGATTAGGGCCCTTGTGAGTATTCTTCCGAAATACTGTATGGCTTGATCTATTGTTCATTTTCTTCAGTTTTCATAGTGAATCTTATTTTGCCATAGTGGTTGTTTAGGTGTGCCGAGAAAACTTCAAGAGCTACTTTTGCATTGGGCCATATAACGAAAGTGGCGTCAACGTAGCGGAACCAGTATTTACGTTTAAGATTTCAGGACTGAATAGCTGCTTTAAAGGCTTCCATAAATATGTTGGCAAGACTTTGGAAAACTTCTGAAGAATGCGACAACATAAACAGCGAAACGGCAGTTTAAATCCACGACTACGGTATAACCCGGAAGAATCTACCATTATAGACAACGGCCGTGAAAGCCTGCAGATTTATTGAATGTTCAAAGATGGCGTACTTTGTAGGTTACACATGTGAAAATGTAGCGCCATTGTGTATAGAGTCTAACTTCAAAATTATTGCATACGAGTCAGTGCAGCTTAAATTATATAAAAAGCGAGTATCCTAAAAGGTTCCATTTCACCCGGCTACAAAGGGCCTACCAAACATTTTTAAAGAATCGGGCTATAAAGTTGGGTATGGTTAAACAACAATATTAGAAATTTGTTGGAAAATCCAAAAACAACGAGAGATCTGGAATTTACGAAATTGAATGTTTCCATTGTGATTCTAAATATATTGGGCAAAGGCGTCGTAATTGTGCTACTAGGTTTAAAGAGCATTTAGCTCATTTTAGATCTAACAGGTTCGAAAAATCGAGTATTGCCCAATATATTTTCGAAACGCGTCATAGTATAAAAGAGGATGACCTAATAATTGTAAAGACGTTAACTTCAACAAAGCAACTAAATTCTTTTGAAAGCTTGGCCATTTTTAAGAACCGAGATAATAAACTTTTGAACAAAAATGGTGGACCAATATCGTCCTCCGTCTTATATGATTTGTTGAAATTACATTGACCGTCGGCCAAGTTCATTGGCCCTCGGCCGCGTCCTTCTGGTCAGACAGTATAAATAAATGTAAAATGCGCGGACATCGCCCACTTCCATTTGTGATTTGGTCACGCGTACATTGTTGCATTTTCGCTATGTAAGTTTTTCGTAGCTACCGCTGATGACAGCCTGGCTGTCGAAATACGTATTTAGCAGTTGTTAAATTTTTGTGTGTGAGGGGTTTTAAGGAATTTGTGATTCAGTTATAATGTAGCGTACAACATAAAGGTTGACTGGCTCAAACGCTAAAATGAAGGGTTCACTTCCCGGAATTATAACTCATTTCTTATCTACACACTGGTGTAGCAAGCAGTTAAAATTTACAAGTCTACCTTATTAGTGTATTGCAGAGCTGTGAACTCAATGGCGGCGTCCATGTTCAGAAAAACTAGAAGGACATTATGCTGATTCCGGCTTGGTGAATATGTCAACGTCGATTTCAAGAGATGGCCGAGGGGCGATGAATTGCCATCGCCTTGTTGGTAAGGCGATAACAAAGATATATTGTATTGTCGAATCAACGTTCTATTTATTATTTAAGAATACAAGAGGGAATCAAACGTAAATCCGGCATTGACCGTAACCGAGATAACACTTGTAAAAAGCGATGAAAATTCTCTCGACTAGAAACTATTGATTTCGATTTTCTTTGGCATGATATGTTCGCCGTTGTTGAGCACCAAAATCTCCAAGTCCCTGAACTGCTACTTGAATACGTAACTGGAACCGTGGGCGGCGGCAGCACAATGTGACCCGCTCGCTTGGACTGTTCGGCACCGACTAATAAAGATGCGTAAGCGTCCGATTTCAAGCCTGCCGATTTCAATACTCGACTGCTACGTAAAGCGGACAGCTACAAATTTTACCTCAAGTGGTCATAAAAGAAGGGTCCTACCGAAAAAATGGGGGAGAAATCGCAGTTCCACCAGAAGTGGCGTTAAAAATTCAAAATATCTTAACATGCTATGTCTTCCCTTTGTTTCGTTATTAATTGGTAGTACTTGTCAAATCATTAAATTGATCTAATTTAGGAATTTTATCGTTTTGTCTAATATATCACAATTATTGATTAATGCCTACTCCTAAATTTTTTGGTTGCCAGTGTTGTTTCCCGTTTTTCAATGCTTTCATCATGTAATGCCTCTTGTTGTAGTTACAAGAACTCCAAGCTATTTCAAGAAAGTCATTCTGATAATGCTGCAGGGGTAATCCATGCGCTATGAATAAATTTCCTTTATGATTACTGAAAGGTTTCCTCAAATCCTAAAGATGCCTATTTTCTAATTTTTCTCTCAGTTTGACAATATGCTTCATCTGCCATTCCTGCCAGTTATATGAAATGTCTTCGGCATCTACGTAATAATATACAATTTATGATAAAAGCCAAATTTGGTGATCCACCATTAGCCCTTCGCCATTCAGCGAAAGCATAATTTATAAACTCGAGTGCAAGCAACATACAATTTCAACTTCATTGTTTTATACGTACTTATATATGGGCGCTATTTATGTACAACTGTGAACAAAATATGAAAAACAGAAAGAACAGTTATATTCTTAATTTGTATTGTTAATTTATTCTCCCTATTCACATCAAACTATGCCAGTAAATGAAAAAGTTTTAGTTTTGCTCTATACAATAGTTCATATTATTTAGAGCTACCCTGCAACTTTTTCTAACGGTTTTATACATAGAACACTTATTTGCTACTACACGAAAAGAAAGCTTATAGCTTCGAAACTGACACAGCAATAATAAAATACAAGCAAACTGTCATAAAAGGGATACACTTCAGCCGAATTTTTCGTTTCTTGTGCAATAGTTTGGACTGCCGCCAAAATGTGTTTGAACCCGAGTTCCCTTGACTCGCTTGACAAATTGTATCCTTAAGACAGCATTTTTGACCTACATTCGTCATAGAAGTAAATAAATAGCTTTCTCGCCCTTGAACATTTGAAGGATTGAAAAATAAAAATTGGCGAGGAAGCGAAGGCAAAACCTGGAATTGACACGCGAGCTGTAGAACTCATTTCTTTCAATTGAGCCCTCTTCAGAAAATGTAATTTTTGCTGCATTGTTTTCGTAGATACTTGGAAAGCTAAACGAAGCCTGCCTTGTTTACTGAGTTAAATGGGAATTTAAAATATATTCCAATTAAAGCTTACGCAGTACCAGCGATGCGACATCACACGGTTCCGAGGATTGCTGTTTTAAATTATTTAATGGCTTGTTGTTCATTTAATAATCAGTAAACAAAGTGAAAGGCATAATTTAATAAAATCTTATAAAAGAGCTACCTTCGTATTACCTTCTATGAATAATATTATGCACTTGAATCTGAATTGACATTATTATTCAAACCAAGTCCTTGCTATACTATAATATAACCTTATATTACAATTCGATTTGAATATTTGTTTTATTGAATTTATTTGAAACCTAATCGTATAGAAATAGTTTTCGTATAACGAAACCATGAAACGAACTTATCTTTGGGCATTCATGCCAATTGTGCAATTAAAAATTATTGTAATAAGACTGAAACATATTCAATCAGAGCGTAGGATTCGACAGTGTTTGCGACAAGATCAAAGTAAATAATGAACTCTAACCTCATCTATTTCGGGTGACAGCTGTCAGCTTCGAGTAACCACTTGGTTTACCTCCAAACTTCATGTTAAACAAACATAATTATCCCTTGTTTACTCTGCCAGGAGGTATTGAGGGCGCGGAATATTTAGAAGCGTTCGTGCCCCTAAACCTTACAGCGCAGATGGAAAAATCAACATCCTGAGCTATGAACTGCTCTAGATGACTGTTTTTAAGCGTCTGGCGCTGGACAAAAACACATCGGTTTCTCCATTGGGCAGATGTAACCCCCAACAATCTAAACAAAGAATTGCAGTTGGCTGAAATAATGTTTACTGAAAAAGCTCTGCTTGGCGGTGCAAGCGAAATGAGAATTGGCGTAATATTGAGCTTTCTAAAGCCTGTTAATTACATCAAGCGTTAGGGAAATATTGTTTTTCTAGAGTATTTTTCTGGCCAGATTTTTTAGTGCTTGTGTGGGCGAATATTCCAAATCTGTAAAACAAATACATTAGTTTAGGACTAGGGGTTCGCTTTAGACACCTGGCATGTTATGTATTTTGACAATACCAGATTAGATTTGTAGATACGTTGTAAAAGATTTCCTTACATTTAAAATACTCCATAATCCGCAGTTTGTAATAAAATACTACAAGTTCTTTATAATTTATAAGCATCGTATATTTAAGACCGTGCTCTCATAATGCTATTAATTATTCTAATGCATTTTTAACAATATATATAATTTTAATAATAAAAATTACATGCAATATCAACTTAATCCATATAAGACTACGTAACCCTCCACTCGAGTGGCAACTTCTAGCCAGAGTCTTCTAAGATATTTTTTAGGACTTCCTTTCCAAAAAGGAATTTTACTGTTGAGTAGTTTAATATTTTGTTAGTTTCCACTCTGTTTTTAATGTAATGAGATACCTCATAGAATGTAGATATGTTTTAAATGGTATTTTTCTCTAATAAATGTCGGTTATCACAATTCACGAGGTTCTAAATAACCTGTTGAGTGCCAATTTTGTTACAAAAGATTCGGGTAAATGTGTAACAGTTAACGAAAGTGGCCAGTATTACCATCGTAACTGTTAGTCTTCCAACCAACTAGCTCAAATAGGATGCCGATGCCAGAAAGGGATCGTGGGTACGATGAATGCGTAATAAATTCACCTACTTGTTATGAGCAGCAATAACTATAATTATAATATACGCCGCTGAACCACACGGAGTAGATGAGCTGCGACAAAATACAGGCTATAAGGAGATGAAAAATATAAAAAAGGAAACAACGGCTTTTGTCAAATATCAACAATACATTTATTCACAACGACAATAATGCACAAAAAGACATTAATAACACTATACGAAAACTCTGATGTTGGAATAGTATACAGTATTCTTGCAAGTAGAGAGGTCTGATTTGATATGAGCATAGTGGATCGCTTGGGCGAAGAATCTGATGAAATAAGCACCATTTAGTATTGGATAGTAAAACTACAGATTAAGATGACTTGCAGGTACGATTTTTCAACAAGGTCTTTGCGAACGTAACGTACTTAGAAAAACTAACATTATTTTCCGCTTTCAATACGATATTTTTGCCTACTAGTCAAATAACGCATGTGGAAATTTATTTAATCGGGTTTACCCGGTTACTACTTCTGCGACCACCGAAAAATACGGTGTAAAATGGTTTACAACACAAACAGATAGATATTGGTGGGCTACGGAGGGTGGTCTACCGGCACAAGAGTTATATATATATATATAAGAAAAAATGTTAAATCAGTAAAAGAATGATGGCTGTTAACTGCACACGAACGTTTCTGCCGAGGATTTCAGATATGCGATGTGTAATTTACTAATCAACCATGGATTTTCTCTCATCAGAAAGCATGTGATGCGTTGTGACCTTAGCAGCTGTGAGGGGAGTTGGAAAACGCCAAGGGAAGTTATTGCTGCAGGTGTTTAACACTGCCTGGCGTTCAATCTGGGAATAATACTTACAGCTACTTTACGTATAGCGACATAACTTTTTAGCAGTTAGCACGGAGATTTTCGCTCCTCATGTGGATAGATCGGAGTAGTAACGCACAATCACAACTGAATTGAAGAGAGAATGAAAGAAAACTAGAGAAACGGGGAAACAAAACAAGAAGAGGAAAAGGCCTCAGATTGTAGTCTGATACTTCATTTCCAATAAGGTAGCACTTTATTAAGTAATCAGACAGCTGCAGAGGTAAGTTCTGCCCCATAATCCATGGTCTCATTGGAAAATTAACTTTGAACGAAAGCAAGAATGTTATTGTTTCAGTTTCCGAAAAGAAAATTGAGATCTAAAATTGCGGACGGGAGGTTTGGAAAAGAAAGAAACGTGAATCCAAAAGCCACTAAAATAAGATGACCCAAAACCCACGCCGAACCTTGTTACAGTCTAAATTGGTCGTTAAGACACCCAAAACACAAAGCTCATCTTAATTGCCACTTAACTTTCCTGTAACAGGAACTTGACCGGCTAAAACTCAGTGCTAGGGGGGCGGGGGGGGGGATTGAATCTATTGAAATTAAATATTCAGATAAATGCTGACATAAGTGGTAAAATACGGGGGTTACTCGGCCTAATTAATACTAAATCGTCAGCCCACTGCATTAAAATTGAAAGTGGTGAAAAGCCCATACAACTAAATAATAAATCAAGGAATGCGGCTAAAAATAGCTGTCTCTAGTCTAAATATGCATCACGCATATCAATTTTGAATGTAGCTGTCGCACTCAGCCAACTGCGTCGTTCGGTTGACAAAAACGTTTCACTTTGTTGCGTTTAAATCACACAATTAAAAATAGTTTACAATACCTGTTTTAATGTCCAGCATTTTTGTAGAGTTGGAGCATCTCAAGTTCTAGCATGTTTCACTTGCGGGTGAGGCGAAGGCAGGGAAATAAAATCCAATTTGATGGGCTTGGCGTAGAAATCCTTGTGGGTGCAACTTTTGGAGCATTCGACTACCAAAGATCACACTCCTTGTAATTGGTCCTCAGCAACTCTCTTGCAGAAATTCGCTAAAGAGCTTTGTTTTGTAAACAAATATATCGGTACGACAAAGAGAGTTGAATGGCACATGGACACACTGCCAAAAAAGCGATAACTAACCTCCGGGTTTATGGGGGGGGGGGGGGGGGTCATCAACAAAAACAAACTTCTTGCTTCTGGCTTGTGATAGTTTTAGATCAATAACAACACAAAAATGCGGTCGAGAGCAGAACGAAACGCAAGGGTACGTTACTTATTTTCTCTGTCCAACTTATATAAAGATGCCAGGATTGCACTACATAATGCAAGAATTTTCTTGCCTAAAGCGATTCGTAAGGACCAACATGTTCCAAGTTGTCCGCTGGGGCCAACGGTGTAATTAAGGATAAGACGTCATCGAGCGTACGTGTCGACTGGCACCTAGATAGACAGGCGCTGCCAAAGCAACAATCAGGGCTTATCTGTGGATCGCTACCGAAAGTATTTAAAGAAATCTACACAAAGCGGGACGATGAAAATTAAAAATCTTAACAAAGCAGCTGAACAATGCGTGATTTATTAAAAAATTGTAGTTCTGTAAGCGGGACGCAGCAGATGTCGCCAGACACTCATATTTGCAATAGACGTTACCCAACTGGGCTTACATGATGCCCGAAGTAATCTTGTCCTAACAACCTATAGTAAAATCGGGACCAAATTTAAAGCGGGGTTTACGGTCCGTAACTCAACATGAATTAAAAAATTTAGAAGAAAATAGGAATGAGACTCAGCCATCAAACAAGATACAAAAAGAAACAGATTAACGAAAGTAGTATATGTGGTTATAGGCTGGTCGTGTTCTGAATCAAGAAGCGAATAGATTATATTATGTTTCGTATGTGACATACAGCAAATAACAAATACAAAACATAGTGTAGGTTTCATGTTGCTGCTGTGTGGTTCGTTTGCTGGAATGTCTTTTACAATATTTGAATTCCAGCAGCCGAGTAGGTAAAGCCAAGGATTAAAAAAATCAGATGTAAATATTACATATGAAAAGAGTCTGCATGTGACTATTAACACAAAACGTAGTATCGTAAGCCACAAAAGAAGGGGGGCACATTTTCAAAGATAAAAAAATCGCTTAAGAGAAGAATTATGATTTCTGAAGACTAAAGTTAAAGTATATTGCTTTTAGTGATTTGATGCAGGAAAATATCTCTAGTTGGTTGAGTTAACTGTGGACTTCTCTTATAATCGGGTGCATTGTTTCAAAAGGTCAAAAATTCAGCCGCTCTGGAGAACCTTAAGTTAAATGGAGTGAGGTTGTGAATAAAGCCACAAAAATTATCTAAGTAAATTAAGAAATGACAGACTTACAAGACCGCATTTCAAGCTATGCCGATTAGAATTTGAATTTTGGACTAGTTATTAGTGTAGTATATAGCATCCTGATTCTAAAAGTTATGGTAGTTAATACTCTGGAATATATTCAGTCATTAATAGGAAGAAAAATGAAAAAATTACAATACATACTAAAGATCCGTTTGCCGGGTTCCGTAGCTCAGTGGATAAGCATTCTGACTACTGATCTAAGGGTCGAGAGTTCGATTTCCCGATCCCGTGAGGTTTTTAAAAATAAAAAAATGCGGATGAAAATCTCTACAGAATGCCATCATTCGGAAGTCATGTAAAGCCGTGGGTCCCATGTTACTACGCAGTAGTGGCATTCAAATTGGAGTTATTTCTGGGGTAGCCTGGCTAATTGGTTCTCCTGCCAGCGCTATGTATGTAACTTCTTCCTACGGAACCTGTTTTTCTCTTTAACTACAGTTGATGCGTTATCCCATTATATGAGGTGGTCTTCGTCCCATAGATGTTCTGCGATCTTGGATATGATGATTTCGCCCATTCTAATACCCTTGTGGTGGCCCAATAATCTCACTTGTATGGGTCGTTGTGTTTTCCCTATATATTGTCTTCCACACTCGCACGGTATGCTGTAGATACGGTTCTTTGAACTCTGATCTTCGTTCTGAGGTTTGGAATGCGTCACCATTCATCTCAGAGTTGTTGTGGACTTGAAGGCAGTTTTTATGTTGAATTTTTGTTTCCGATTCTTCTCAGCCTGTCGGAAACTCCTCGTGTGTATGTCGGACTATGACCATGGTTGTCGGCTCCGTTCTCTCATCCTCTGCCGGTGTTTTGTTTAGAGTTATTTTTGGGTAGCCCTTAGCTTGCAGCATTTCTGCGATTATTTCAATTTCCCGTTTAAGGTCTTCTTCCTCCGAGCACATGGTCTTGGCTCAGCTATATAGGTATCTCGAGACGCCATGTTTTACGCTATTGTGGTGATTAGAATAGTAGTGTAGGTATCTTCCCGTATGGGTTGGTTTTCATATATTTTTGTTTGTATCGTGTCACCATTATTATGGACTACTACGTCTAGGAATCGGAGTTTGTCTTCCGATTCTATTTCTATCGTGAACTTCATTCATCGAGCTTGATTATTCAGATGCTCCAGGAAACTGTCCAGCGTCTCTCTTCCATGGGACCATATTACGAACATCATCTACGTATCGCTTGTTCTCATATTGAGATATAGCTCGTTCTTCAAAGTCTTCCAAATAGATGTTAGTGACTACTGGAGATAGTGGACATCTGACGTGAAAAATAGTGATCACTTTTCAGACAAGATTAAACAAACTCATCATCATGGTAAGCTTTGACATAGTAAGCCTCTTCACACATGTGCCAACAGATGACGCACTAGCAGATGAGCAGTTCCACCCATAAGAGTTTGGAGTGGCCATGGGATCTCCACTATCTCCAGTAGTTAGTAACGTCTACGTAGAAGACTTTGAACAACGAGCTATATCTCAATATGAGAATAAGCCTAGTCTATGGCTGCGATACGTAGATGATGTGTTCGTAATATGGCCCCATGAAAGAGAGACGTTGGACAGTTTCCTGAAACATCTCAATAATCAAGCTGGACCCATTAAGTTCACGGTAGGGATAGCATCTAAAGACAAACTCCCATTCCTAGACGTACGAGTCCAGAAGAATGGTGACACGGTACAAACAAAGGTATATCGCAAACCAACTCATACTGGGAGATACTTACACTACGATTCTAACCATCACAATAGCATAAAACGTGGCGTCGCAAGATATCTATATAGCTGAACCACGACCATGTGCTCGGAGGAAGAAGAGATTAAACGGGAAATTGATATAATCACAGAAATGCTGCAAGCTACCCAAACAGAACTCTAAACAAAACGCTAAAAGAGATGGACAGAAATGCGACACCAGCAGAGAATGAGAAAACGGAGCCGACAACCACGGCCTTAATACCATACAACCGAGGAGCTTCCGACAAACTGAGAAGAATCGGAAACAGATTCAGCATAAGAACGTGATTCAAGTCCACAACAGAATGGACAGCGGCATCTTCCCCAAGGCTTTTTCAGCGACGAGCGTTGCTTTACAGGATGGTTGCAAAACGACAGATAGCAGGACAATACAAGAGTAATATGCGAGCTTAGGTCGATGAGAAATTCAAAGGTAATCCAAAGTGGTACGGGAGTCGAAATTGCCAGAAGCTAACTTGGTACGGTATGAAGTTTTCTAAACGACGTTATTCACGCAACAATAATGTACCACACGCAACCTCTTTTCTCAATTTATTGTATTTGTTCAAGTAAAAGTCTGTCCCCAAGCCAACGCAATAGTCTAATGAAACACGTATCCATTTACTATTGTGTGCGCATTAAATGCAATGAGCGATTATCAAACTGCGTAATAAGCTAATTATGTAAAGATATATATCAAGTGTAGAGATTTCATGTGCAGCGTTTAAAATAATTATATGAAGCGACCTTAAGATTTTAAATTTGTAACAATTAAGACAAATAACAGACAGGGGTTGCTGAAAATATACATTCCTAAAACATATTGCGGACGACGTATGAATAGCACATTAAAGATACCGATTCAAGAATTAATCTTTTTACAAATCAGCAATTCTTCGCCTTCCACAAAACATGTACTTATTCCAAGATATCCCAAGAGCATTACGAATAAACTCTTGGCTGGATTGTATATGTCGCTATTAGTAGTTTACACCTGCTAGTCTGCGAAATGCATTTCTATTTTCTCTAGAGATTTCCAACACTCGTTTGTTGAAAGCTCATTTTGCGGGGTGGTGTATTGTACATATTGTACTCGACCACAAGTAGTTCCTGACAAGTGCATAAGTATTTGTTCAAGACTATTAATTAGAAAGGCTTTTACAATCAAAGAGACTGCAGCTTTCGTTTCAAATACTAAGCAATTGAAAAAAGCAAATATAAAATGTTACGGTTAGTCTTAAAAGTTATGAATTCTAATATAAAATTTTGGTTTTGAGATAAAGTTCGCTGCTAGGAGAAATATTATTGCCGATTCTTCTTACGAGGGCATTATTATCAAATGCAGTACATATAACCTATTATCAGTCACTTGCAAAACTCCGCCAATCCGATTAGAATAGCTACTATTTCAAGCCAAATTTCACGGATAACACCTAAGCAAGGGTTGTTTACAAACATGTTTATGCTAATAGGACCGGGGGAGTTATCGTTTATCATTTGTGCATCTAAGGGCTGTTGCTAGCTGATAGCTCGTGGATGAAATCGCTCAGAAGCAATTGTAACGTCCATGCCACTCCTATCACAACCTTGATCTTAATCCAGGCCCTGGAAACGAGAATTACCGTCCCATTGTATGTTTTCATATCGGCTGCTTGGTAAATGGTAAATTGTTTTGTTTGCAACTAAAACTGTAGACATCTCAATTAAGAGCGAGGCTGAAGCCGAGATCGTCTAGTATAAAAACTTAGTCAGATCGTCAGGCGGTGCTAACAGCTCGTGATTGCAGGCTCGCTTCTCATTGCTGTGCACTTTCAGGGATAAATATAAGTCGAAGAGAGACGCAATAGCTTCTATTAAGCTGTTGACTGAAATTATGGGAAAACTGAGTGCTCACGCAATTTGTCCGTACCGTGAAATTTAAACGACTTGTGACTCTCTTTAGAGGTTATTAAATTAATACCCGGCATTCCTTAGCATTATTACTTTTTATTTCTAAATTAAGCTATTAATAGCCTCGATTAGACGAGATTACCGAACTATAGAACATATACAGGCAGACGAAAATTAGAATCTTTATCGTGGCAATCAGATAAAAAGTTAAAAAGAAGATAGGTAAAGGGTTTTCATCCACCACGTAACATAATGCATATGTAGGAAGTATTATTTGTATGGGCTAAACGCTTTAACCAAGACCTGAATAGAGAAAATGACAAACACAAAATAGGCGAGGATCATATGGTAGATGAATGAGGTGAGGTCGAAAACGATGAATTAAGGGATTTTGTACTCACTTTTAGCCTACCTTCCTTGAAGTTGGTTCTGCACGTACTTGTTGAAGGGTGAAGCCAAAGGCGTAGAGATTACGCTCCTTTTTGGACCACACGTATTAAAATTAACTTGCTACCGCTAAATCATGCGCAAACCATCACATAGCACTTATGTCTAAAACCGGTAGAATGTGCTACGGAATTTATGAAAAACCCAACTCTAGGTAGTAGTGACTTTCTGAGAGAAATAACCCGTTTAACTTGTTTAATTAAAATGCTTACTTATCTGTTGACTTAGACTTTCGAAAGTTGGGGATTTGACGTGTCGAGTCGGATGCATGTGCCTCTCGTTGAACTGACAGCTGGTTTGTAGTAATTTTCAGTTTCGATCAGGAATTCTAGTGTCATTGCGCCATACACATTGTGTTGATATTAGTCTATTTTTGTGTTGGTTGCTAAAAAATAAAAAAAAATTTGGATAGAAAAGTAGTAAAAAATGTGTTGAGGTATTTGCTAAATTTCGTTTTAATCCCCGAATGAAAGACTTAAAGCTGAATGGTCGTTCCGATTCTTATTTGTGAATAGTTAGTTTCGGGTTATCGCCTAGACAGTTAAGTTGAATGACTTCAGCGATATTTGGTAAGCCATATGGTTATCTATATTGGGAGATTTGTAATGTAATTGCACTCCATTCCTTCTCATTCATTTTAAATTGTATTAAGGTAAGGAATTACGTCATTAAGATTCTTATTGGGGTATAAATGTTAGATATGTCCGATATGTACGAAAAAAAATTCTAACATTAAATTGTTTAAAAATATTTTGAAATTGAAATAGGGCCTATGTACGGTAGTAAGCGAACTTTGTTATTGTTATTAGTATCTGTTTTCAACTGGACAGAACGTTAAATCTTACCTCGTCCAAACCAAACACAAATTGGATATACTTGATCAGTCTGGAATTTACAGACGCAATTGTGGAGACTGCGAAGCCTCTTATATTGGTCAAACTGGTCGAAAATTAAAAATTGGATTTCCTGAACAATTAAATTGCATACAAAATAATACCTTACCTTCTCAATCTGCTTTTCCTAATCATATATATTAGTTTCAGGAATCTCTCTTGACTCCAATTTCAATTATAAGATACTACACCTTTGTGACAAAGGTGTTAAGCTTGACTAATTAAAAACTAAAGAGATTCAAAATAACTATATCAATGACTCTCAGTGGTCCTCACGAAGTCCTCAACTTAAAGAAAATCTATTATTTCTCAAGCAATTTAATTTGTAATTTTTTGTTGCAATTTCCCCTCGTATTACCTAAGTTATTGGCGCACTCCAAATTCTTACAGCTTGCTGCATTACCGACCCGATTTTTAGACGGGTTTTTGTTTATTTCCGGCAGCTAGTCTGTCATTTGCCGCCTCATGAAATGCTGTTTTTTCAGTTTTAATGTTTATTCTTTTCCCCTAGTATTTACTTAACCGATTGATTATTATTAAATTGTACTGAATTTTAGCATGTATCAAAGCTAGGAGAAGCCGTTTTTCAACGTGTTAGGTAGGGGAGGCAGAAATAGTTTTTTACATTTATTAACCTCTTCGAGTATAGTACCTATAGTAATTTTTTTACTATTTAAAATTATTTTTAGTTGCCCGAATATAAACTGTCGTTGAAGCATGTCGTGTTAGAAACTAAAACGACATTTACGACAACGCGCCAGCTTATAACGGTATTTACGAAAAGCCACAATAATGCTAGACTAGCGACTAGCGCTTACAATAACTCACAAAATCGGGAATGTAAATCACATAGGACCGCTGCTCAGCCCATAGCAAGAGTTGCCGACTAGGCTGCAGTGGAGCGTGGCGTGGTCCAACGCGAGATAACACACGGGCAACGGCCTAATGAACGGTAAACAGATCTAAAATGATACGGCGCCACCACATTTCCTACACTATAAGAGAATCCACAGGTAAACTCACTGAGGAACAGTGGAAGCGTATGAATTCACCTTTCAACTTTAAGCTTGGCAGTAATCTGGTCAGCGAGCCGGTTCAGCATCATCGGACCTACCTTTTGAAATTCTACTTGATCAGCTGGCCAAACTCCTCTTACAACTGTAAAATATAATACGCAAATCGCATGCACAACAACAAAGTAAACCACAGTTAAATTAGTATGACATGTATTGACAAAATATTTGAATATGTAGTAAAAGGCATATGTAAATATGAAATGAGTATTCGGCAGTTCAGTAACGCGCAATGTTTTAAATCTATTGAAATAATTCGGTAAACTTGACATTAATTCTGAAAAACGATATGAAAGGTAAACTATAATCAAATAGAGGTAATAAGGGCGAGATTCAACTATAACAAGTAGCGGTTGTGACACCTGACAAGGGATATTACATAAAGCTAATCAACAACCATGCAAACTGGCAGTAAATGAAATGTAACGGTTTGACAAATGCAAAAAGTACACAATAAAAGCTAAATAACCGAGACGTTACACCGTCCGATAACTCGACGAAGCACACTGTATATGTTAAGTTGCATTTTAAACGTTAATAAATATTACAAGCGATACCTTGAAGGAGCTTGGCTGAGCGGCAGCTTGATGTCTTATGCTACTGCACTCGGTTACCGTCCCCAGACACTGCATAGACGAAACGGGAAGGAATACTGCGGGCCGTACACATGGGGATTTATCCTCTACGAGACATGGAAGCTCGCTGCGGAAATTTGGCTGAACGATAAAGCGGAGCTTCGCGACACTGCTAATGAGTCCTCAGAAAGGAATCCGTCTAATCGACTCCATAAAAAATATGCCACTCCACAGCAAAACGAAAACTCAAAAGGTTTACAATAACGACAAGCAACACCCCAAAACGGTCACGCACGCCCCGAAGGGTGTGCGCTGAGAGAAACCCACTTCCACACTAACTGTTCCTTGCGGACGCCTAGACCCAATTCCCTGCAAAAACCGCGCCAAGCCAGCCTTGAAAATGCACCCAGACAGCCCGATCGATAAAGTGGCGGGGCAGCAAAGCTAAAGCTTGCTCTTTCGTACCCATGGCCGTTGTTTCTTAAATTCACGTCACGGAACGTACAAGAATGCGCCTTGCAGATGGATCAATATTTGTATTCTAGAGTGCTAACGAATTGAAAACGAGATTCACAAGATGAGTGCTTTTCAGAACCGATAGCTGTAAGCGAATAACACAGCTGTGTGCGCTAGAAAGCTAATAAATGCTTGCACATAACTCGATGTTTCGTGTTCATTACAATATTTTTCCGCCTCCAAAACCCCTGTTTCCCAAATAAAGCTCCCGTACGTCACGCGGCACAGCTGCGCCAATCAGAAAAGGCCACCCCGTTTTCCCCCCTCAAAAACACAAGGGTGAGAAGAGCAGACAGACGACAACGACCAGTGCTGCAGATCAGTGCAACGCCTCGAGCCCCGCGCCTCACGAACTCCAAGAACCAGAAAGGGCACGGCTCCAACACCCACCCAGGGGTCCGCTCCAGGCGAGCTTCAAGTACGTACTTCCGCACATTTCCACTTAATTTCTAACCCCTACCCTTTAGCGTTCCTGCCACCCCCGCTGTCCGGCCACGGCGCCGTCGCCCACCGGGATGCTAAAAATGCAATATTAATGTCGAATGTATTTAAACCGTCTCATTAAATTCGATGCTGAACTCAACATTGTTTTATTTCACCCGACGACAGACAAACAGGTGACTGGTCCTTCAACCCGCTTCATTTGGTCTTCGAGCCCGATTTTGAATCGCTCTATGTATTTACAGTTCATACATATATTGCAATCTGTTTGTGTCTGTCGAGGTTGAGATAAAACACTGTGCGCGTATTTTCAGAACGCTCGAAGCTAATTTACGCGTTTCATTTATTTAGCGGCAACCCTTCGATGCACGTGCGGTTGCGGCTCGCGCTTTACCGTCTGGCCTAAACTCGTTTATTAGGCGTTCTGCCTACCTGCGAACAGATGCAAGGGTCGTTCATGCGTTTTTTGTGAATTTATCGATTTTCCCAGCTGAATGCGAATGTGTGCAGCTGCTATCTAGCCTGTTTATTTATGCCATTTTAGCGTCGCTTGCCTAATTTAACACTGTATTTCAAGGAAGTATCTTGCACAATACAGTTAATTATTTGAGTTCGTTTTCAGTAACTTGTTCCTATTTAGTCTGGCCCTTTGCCTACACGTTTCTGAATATGCCATACGCAATGGAAAAAACGGCATTAATTGCCAAGCAATCTATTGCACGCTTAAAACCGGTAGCGGTTCTAGCGGAGCAGGCTAGAAATGACATAAGTAAGCAACACGTATTTCTAGCTGCATATGATAATGCTCTCGAGATTTATAACAAATTTGAAGCTATAAATGAGCAAACCCTCTTGGACGATTCAGACAGCAATTCGTTAGATTCCTTATTTGCCCACATTGTAGAGATTGACAGCTTATTCAACGAAATTAAAGGTGTGCATCTGCTATTAAACAAAGTTGTTGAAACCGAGACTAGAGCTGTATTTTTGGGTGTCAAGTCGGCTTCGCGCGAATCCTTAAACGATGATCGTTTATCGATAGCTTCAGGGTCCAGATCGGTTAACGGCGATCATGCTCAATCTCACTGCAACGTGAAACTCCCACGCATCGATCTGCCAAAGTTTAATGGAGATCTGCAATCTTGGGCAAATTTTTACGGATTATTTAACACACTCATACATGACAATCCGTCATTATCGAATGTAGAAAGGTTTCAGTACTTGTTTGCGTCCTTATCTAAGGAACCACTGGCTTTAGTTAAGCATCTTCCCTTGACGTCTGATAATTACAATATCGCGTACAATTCTCTCGTTGACAGGTACCAAAATGAGCGTGTTTTGGTCACCTATTACTGGCAGTCTGTGTCTAATGCCCCCAAGGCGATAGCAGACTCTGCTAAATCACTCCGCGACTTGTTGAATATTTTCACGGAAAATCTGCATGCGTTAGACCAACACTCAAAGGTCGATTTATGGGATTTTACTCTTTTCAATTGGCTCTTGGAAAAACTAGATCCGTCTACTCGTAAGCGTTTTGAGATGCGGTTTGCTGAAGTGAGCATGCCCAAATACAATGATTTGAAAGAATTCGCGGCTAACCAATGTCGAGCTTTAGAAACTAATTTGATTACTAGCAGTGATCCACACAGATCAAGTCCGAACTCGCGGTCACATGCAAAAGCAAATCAGTCTTCGGAATTGCGCGCTAAATCTCTAGTCGCAAATGTTACACAGCAAAACCCCAGTACTAAGGGTTCATGCTATTTCTGCAGTGCATTGCACCTCTCATATCGATGTCCGACGTTTCTTGCCAAGTCTTGTTCGGAACGTCAGGCAGCAGTGCGACAAGCACGTCTTTGCTTCAACTGTCTTCGAAGTTCACATATGGTTTCACATTGCCCAACGCAGTCGTCATGCAGGACCTGCAGTGGTAGGCACCACACATTGCTACACCAGCAACAGCCCAGGTCTGAGTCCACTTCTGCCGAGCCCCAGCTAGCGGCCTCGCAAGTGGCTACCTCAGCACCCTCGGTTAGCACATCAGCAAACGTAAGTTCTCACACTACTGCTCTGCTTTCAAATTCTTCCAGTAGGAAAACGGTCTTACTGTCTACAGCGCTTGTAGAGGTTCGTGATGGCTTTGGCAATTACAAACCTTGCCGTCTTCTTCTAGACCCAGGCTCTCAGGCCTCATTTATTGTTGATAGTTGCGCACGCAGACTGCGCTTGCCCAGATCATCTTCACAAGTTTCTGTGTTTGGTCTTGGGAATTCTAACTCAAACCCTTCCTGCGGAGTTACAACATGCCAGATTCGCTCACGTATATTCCCTGAGAAGGTATTCACTGTTGACACAATCGTCTTGCCCAAAATATGTGCTAATTTGCCTAGTTCTTCGTTGCCTTTCGAAGGATGGAATTATCTTAGTGGCATACAATTTGCCGACCCCAGCTGGAACACACCAGCACCTGTTGATATTCTCCTAGGAGCTGACATCTACCCTAGCCTCGTCTACGGCGGTCAGGTGTCACCTCCCAACAACGTAGAGGGACCGTTTGCGTTGAACACATGCTTTGGTTGGGTCCTCCTGGGACCTACACCCACCGAACAGCCCGTGGCTGTTAGCTCGTTTTTTGCATCTCTCGAATTTCCCGTGGAAGAGACCTTGAGGAAGTTTTGGGAGGTCGAACAGGTCAGCTCTAAAGAATGTCTTTCTGACGAAGAGAAAAGGGCCGAGGCAATTTTTAGGGACACTCATGCTCGTGGCATCTCAGGTCGGTTTTCGGTTCGTCTTCCATTCAAGACAAAGGAGCCCTCCTTTGCCAACACAATCACACAGGCTGATCGTCGCCTTGCCTCTCTAGAACGGCGCTTGCTCACACAACCTGTTCTAAGAGATCTGTACACAGACTTTATGAGGGATTATTTGGAGTCCGGTCACATGTCCTTGTTCACTACTCCGTCAGAAGAAGGCCAAGAATATTTCATTCCGCACCACTGCGTCCTCAAAGCAGAAGGTGATTCACCCAAAATTAGAGTCGTTTTTGATGCTTCGGCGAAGGATATTAATGGTATCTCGTTAAATGACACGCAGCTGGTCGGACCAAGGCTACAGTCGGACATATGCTCCGTCTTGCTTTCATTTCGTTGTCATAAATTCGTGTTTACTTGCGATGTTAGACAGATGTTTAGGCAGATTCGTGTTATAGACGAACATTGCTGTTTTCAGTTAATCAGATGGAGATTCTCTGCAAATGAACCAGTGCAAACGTATAGGCTAAATACAGTCACCTATGGCGTTTCATCCTCACCATTTCTTGCTATCCGCACCTTGTTACAGCTGGCGTCAGAGGGTGCCGAGGCTTACCCCCTTGCCTCGAAGGCTCTTAGGTCTAGTTTGTATGTGGATGACCTCGCATGTGGAGCCGATTCCATATCAGAGGCTTTAGAGCTGCGCAAACAATTGGTTGAGCTTCTTGACACCGGTGGTTTCGAGCTTAGGAAATGGTCAAGCAACCACCCTGTGTTGTTGGAAAACATTCCCCCCTCGCATCGTCAGTCACAGCATCTGACATTCGACAGTGATACCGACACTGTGATCAAAGTTCTTGGACTGCAGTGGCAGTCAGCACAGGATAGCTTTTCTTTTGAAGTCAAACCAATTACTTCCCCTTGCACCAAGCGCGCCATATTATCAGAGGTCGCTCGTATTTATGACCCACTTGGGTTTCTGTGTCCTCTAACCCTGTTCGCTAAGAGATTAATTCAGCACCTTTGGACGTTAGGTGTGGGCTGGGATGACACACCTCCCGAGGATGTGTGCTCTCGATGGGGTCAATATCAGTCACAGCTTAGGGCTCTGTCTTCGATCAAGATTCCGCGCCTTCTAGCTGAAGAATCAAGTATGTCTTGCCAATTGCATGCCTTTTGTGACTCGTCAGAGACAGGTTATGCTTGTGTGGCCTACTTCCGCCTTACCGATAGCGATGGTCACCTAACAACGCGCCTAGTCATGGCTAAATCTAAGGTCGCGCCACTAAAGCGGCTTTCAATCCCTAGGTTAGAGTTATGCGCAGCCGTGCTGCTATCTAACGTAGTTGAATTTGTACTTAATACCTACAAGGATAGAATTAAGTTTGAGAAAATAGTTGCATGGAGCGACTCCACTGTTGCTCTTCACTGGATTCGGTCTTCACCTCACAGGTGGAAAACTTTTGTTGCCAATAGGGTTTCCCATATTCAAGATAGAGTGTCTCCTGAATGTTGGCGACACATTAGCTCCCTTGACAATCCTGCAGACCCGGCTTCTCGCGGGCTTCTCCCAGAAGGTCTGATCTCATGCTCGTTATGGTGGGCGGGCCCCTCTTTCTTGTTTGAACCATGTGATTCATGGCCGGATGACAAATCACGTGACGCCTATCCGTGCACCGATCCTGAGGAGAAAAAGATTGGTTTATTCATACAAACCGCGCCTGCTCTTGTAGAGTCGCTATTGGCAAGGTTCTCGTCCTTGCGCAAGATTCAAGCAATCGTAGCTTATTGTTTACGTTTCTCTCAAAACTGCCGAAATCAAGAAAGCCACAGTGGTCACCTCTCAGAATTCGAGTACCAGCGAGCATTGTTGGTGATCGTCAGATGTATTCAGCGCATAGAGTTTGCACGAGAAATTTCGGATTTGCGTAAAGGTAATAGTCTCCCCAAACACCTCCAGAAACTGAACCCATTTCTAGACGCAGATGGTGTTCTACGTGTTGGCGGCCGTCTCTCACAGTCGACTTTGACTTTTACAGCCAAGCATCCTGCTTTGCTACCTCGTCAGCACACATTTACAGAACTGGTTGTTCGGCACACCCATCTGCTGTATCTTCACTCAGGTGTAAACACAACCCTCTACTTGATACAACAGAACTTCTGGATTCTGGGTGCTCGTCAAATAATTCGAAACGTTCTTTCGAAATGCCAACGGTGTTTCAGGCTCAAGCCTACTTTCCTTGTCCCCCAAATGGGTGACCTGCCAACGCCTCGCGTCTCGCAGGCCAAACCTTTCAGCGTTGTCGGTATTGACTTTGCTGGTCCCGTCAAAATCGTGTCGCGTAGAACCCGCGGGGCAAAGTCGTTCAAGTGTTACTTGTGTCTTTTCGTGTGCTTTACCACTAAAGCGCTCCATCTTGAAACAGCTTCGGATTTGTCGACTCCAGTATTTCTCGCGGCCCTGCGACGCTTTGTCGCCCGTCGGGGTCGGTGCTCGATGATCTTCAGTGACTGTGGCACTAACTTCGTTGGCGCAAATCGGGAATTGGCGAAATGCATGAAATTAGCCACAGAAGCTGAAGCCATCAACTGGCAATTTAATCCTCCTTCCTCCCCCCACTTCGGCGGATTGTGGGAAAGTGGCGTGAAAGCTGTGAAGACGCACCTTTCCCGTGTTATCGGTGACCAAGTGCTCACCCTTGAAGAACTCAATACCCTTGTCGTTCAAATTGAGGCTCTTCTGAACTCCAGGCCTTTGTGTGCCCTGTCCACGGATCCCAATGACCTGCAGTCATTAACCCCAGGGCATTTCCTCACGTTAGAACCCCTCACTGCCCCGGCAGACCCAGATTTGTCCCACTTAAACCTCTCTCGCCTATCACGTTGGCAGCTGATACAACAGCTTCAACAGAGCTTCTGGTCTCATTGGAAGAACGAGTACCTCCACACATTGTATCAGCGGGGAAAGTGGTACGCGTCAAACAATATGTCAAACGCGGATATTGGGACGCTTGTCCTTGTAAAGGACGACACTGCACCTCCGCTCAAATGGAAGCTAGGTCGCATTGTTGCCCTTCACCCTGGCCAAGATGGTATTGCCCGAGTAGCTACAGTGAAAACTGATTCGGGAACATTCAAACGCCCTTGTGTGAAGTTATGTCCTTTACCAAGCCAATAGTACTTGACTCTATTTTGTTCAATTTATTTTATTGTATAGTTAGTTTAGCATAGCATACAGCGTTCTGAAAGTTTATTTACCGCACCCGTGTGCACGATTTCAGTTTGTTTTCATTTTCTTCGGAAATCACGCCGGGTCGTGATTTGGTGGGCGGTATGTTTCGTGTTCATTACAATATTTTCCCGCCTCCAAAACCCCTGTTTCCCAAATAAAGCTCCCGTACGTCACGCGGCACAGCAGCGCCAATCAGAAAAGGCCACCCCGTTTTCCCCCCTCAAAAACACAAGGGTGAGAAGAGCAGACAGACGACAACGACCAGTGCTGCAGATCAGTGCAACGCCTCGAGCCCCGCGCCTCACGAACTCCAAGAACCAGAAAGGGCACGGCTCCAACACCCACCCAGGGGTCCGCTCCAGGCGAGCTTCAAGTACGTACTTCCGCACATTTCCACTTAATTTCTAACCCCTACCCTTTAGCGTTCCTGCCACCCCCGCTGTCCGGCCACGGCGCCGTCGCCCACCGGGATGCTAAAAATACAATATTAATGTCGAATGTATTTAAACCGTCTCATTAAATTCGATGCTGAACTCAACATTGTTTTATTTCACCCGACGACAGACAGACAGGTGGCTGGTCCTTCAACCCGCTTCACTCTGTGTTTTAAATTAAATCCGTGTATGACACTCAATAGTGTGACGCAAAATTACGAAAAATGCCATTTGAAAAACGTGCATATTCATTACTTAAAAATTGTTATAAATTCGCATTATAAAACATATGCCATACTAAATTACCTTAAATTAAACACAGATTTAATTAAACGGGGTGACAGGGTTTTGACGGATTTTCTAAATTAATTACATATTTATATGTTATATATATATATATATATATACAGTGTGTCCAAGATAAGGAGGGCCAGTATGGGGATCTCGGTAATGGTAAGAGATACAAATTTGGTTAAATGGGAAGAAAGTTGCGCAATTAAAGGACTAAAAAAATGACGTCTAGAAATCCTTGATATGATTTTTAGTTTTTGAATTATCTCAAAAAAACCGAATTTTTGGATTTTCTTTTTTATTTTTTTCTGGCGTTAATATTAAAGTTAGAGCGAAACTGATTAAACTTCTTTATAGCAACTTTTAGTGGACTTAATGATTACGTTATCAATTTTTTTTATCCGACGTTTCGTCTTCGAGAAACCATCATCAACTTCATTTTTTTAAATACGGTCCTGGTTTTTTGATGCCAAATTTGCAAAGCCCTTGTTACTCTGAATTCAACAATGTACCACATATTATGATTTAATTACGTTTCGAGCTTTTTTCTGATCATCATCAGAAATTTTTTTAGATACGGACCTGCATTTCTCATAATTTTGTAAAAATAAGTTCATACAGTAAGATAGGCGTTTTTAGATGCCGTTAAAATATTAAAATGCGCATCATAATGTCATAATTCTGATACATTAATTTAATAAGCAACCAATAACTATTAACAATAAACAACAAATAAATGAACAAAAGATAGACAGAAAGAATAACATAACGAACATCGAAACCATTTAATAGGTATTAAATTTACAGAAGGTATTAAAAAAGGTTGCCATCATTCTCCATGCATAAATAACATCTAACCGTAGAATCTAAAACATTATTCAGCAATACTGCCGTTATACTTTGAAAAGCTTCAACAACCAATCTTCTAAGTTCTTCTTCTATTTCAAAACGTTAAATACCTATTACATTGTTTCAAGGCTCGTTTTCTCATTCTTTCTGCCTATCTTTTGTTCATTTATTTGTTGTTTATTGTTAATAGTTATTGGTTGCTTAGTAAATTAATGTATCAGAATTATGACATTATGATGTGCATTTTAATATTTTAACGGCATCTAAAAACGCCTATCTTACTGTATGAACTTATTTTTACAAAATTATGAGAAATGCAGGTCCGTATCTAAAAAAATTTTTGATGATGATCAGAAAAAAGCTCGAAACGTAATTAAATCATAATATGTGGTACATTGTTGAATTCAGAGTAACAAGGGCTTTGCAAATTTGGCATCAAAAAACCAGGACCGTATTTAAAAAAATGAAGTTGATGATGGTTTCTCGAAGACGAAACGTCGGATAAAAAAATTGATAATGTAATCATTAAGTCCACTAAAAGTTGCTATAAAGAAGTTTAATCAGTTTCGCTCTAACTTTAATATTAACGCCAGAAAAAAATAAAAAATAAAATCCAAAAATTCGGTTTTTTTGAGATAATTCAAAAACGAAAAATCATATCAAGGATTTCTAGACGTCATTTTTTTAGTCCTTTAATTGCGCAACTTTCTTCCCATTTAACCAAATTTGTATCTCTTACCATTACCGAGATCCCCATACTGGCCCTCCTTATCTTGGACACACTGTATATAGGTAAACAGAAACAAATAAACATATACCCTTTCTAAACAGAGGCGTACTATAGATGTTGAACTAGCGTGTAACTAAATAACTCCAACTTGTAATATCACCTAACTCACCTTGGAGAGAGATTTTATGTTACTATATGACACTTTTTCTTGGCCAAAATAAAATTCCTTAATCTTATGTGCAACAGCAAGTTTATCCGAACCGACAACAGTGTAATTAAAGTCTAAAATATGTGGTATAACTTCATCCCAACGTTCATCAAGCTCGTCTAACTTGTCAATTACAGCTGAAATTATATTTGTATACATTGGTTAGTAGAAATTTAATATTTGGTTCTTACTAGTAAGAAACAGAATTCCTTCTTCTTTGGTTATTGATGTTATCCAAGGGACGTCATTAATATTTCCATTTTTTAGCAAATTGTAGGGTTGATCAGCTAAGAAAGCGGTCTCTGTTCCTTTTTCAACAACTGGAACAAAAATTGCGATAGGATGGTTACTGTAGCCAACAAACTGATGTACATTTTCTACGAGCTGTCTTGCAGATCGTTGTCTCATACATTCAACCATTGTATTTGTTGAGGGATTATCACAACCAACGAATGCTGCAGCCCTTTTAGCCTTTTCCAAGGCAGCTTTTTGAAATGCCCAAGGACAAAAAACAGTTCCGCTTTGTGAAACGCCACGGTGAAATAATCCTGTAAAATAATTAAATTAACTTAATTATTAATTCTACTTGGAATGTTACCTTTAGAAAGCTGAGAAAAATAATGATAATGTACAGATGCGCCACCTGCTGACAATCCTATAATTGTAACAGATTTTGGATTTCCCCCGAACTGTTTTATATTGTTTTGGACCCATTTAAGAGCAAATGCCTGGTCTTTTAATCCATTGTTTCCAGGTACGACATTGTCTTCAGTGCTTAAGAAACCTTAAATTCGTTTTGTTTGTGGAAATAATTCTACAACAAAAGATTTTTCGTACCTACCTAAAATATTCAGTCGGTAGTTCATGGACACGTAAATAACGTCCCTATCCATCAGATATGTAGGAACCCCGTCGTCCGGTGAACCCCCAAAAAATCCTCCGCCATGGATGTATACAATTACATCTAAATTGTCATTAGAAGTCGGTTGTTCGTTTGGTACATACACGTTGAGATACAAGCAATCTTCGTTGCCTAATAAAAATCTAATTAATGTGTTACCTTATAGTGGTACATGGTGCTATTAATAATTTGAATTGAATTTGAGGTATTGCGTCCTATTTTTTCAGTGAAAAAATGATTTGACAATGGATTTAGATTTTTGTTTGATGACAGGCTATATTCAAAGATTAATGGAACAATTTTCTCGGAAAAATGTCTCTGTCTGAATTCTTTTATGGAAAAATAGATAGCTATACTTCTGATTCAAATATCGAAAAGTAAAAGTATATAGTATTTTACAATAGAAGTCCATTAGGATAACCTTTACGGCCGAGTCAGAGAGTTTGTGAGACGAGCTCGAAGAGTGAGTCGAATAATACTGGCGCGGCAGTAAAGGCCCTAACGAACGTGTGTTGTGCAATAGTTTTTGTAATACCTACATATAATTCTGTCATACTTATCGTTTTCTAATTTATTTTCATCAAGAAGCTAGATTTGTGTAATAACGTTTTAGAATGATTGAGAGTGCGTACGACGCGACGTTGCAACTGTTGTTTATAAATGTCATTTATTTCCAATTTCATGTATGGCTGTAAGCAGGTGTTAATGTCACTTTGACGTTTGGCACACAATTTAGCAGGCTGTGGTCTTTACTGGCATTTGGAGGTTGCTTACGTAGTAGTAAACAGTCCTTAAAGAAATCTTTAACAAGTTGGTATTACAAAATAGTATTTTATTTCCTCTTGACTTATTAAACGGTCATTTACTGACTCGGTAAATGAGTCTTTACAGGCCAGGTGTCTGTAAAGTGTTACTGTCGTCTGAACTGACCTGTAAATACGTCTTTACAGGCCAGGTGCCTGTAAAATGCTGCCATCGCGACTTTAGAAGTACCTTGTTTTTTAATAGATACATCCTTAATAATCACTAATATACATTTTTAGGATTTTCAGCAAGAGAAAATAAAACGTTATACGCGGTTCGTTTGCAATTAGCCTTTATTGGGCTAATTTATTAAGCTTGCCACGTAAATAACTATTACAGGAGAAGTCCGTTACAATAGCCTTTACGGCCGAGCCAAAGAGTTTGTGAGACGAGCTCGAAGAGCGAGTCGAATAATACTGGTGAGGCAGTAAAGGCCCTAACGCACGTGTATTGTACAATAGTTTTTGTAATACCTACATACAATTCGGTCATACCCATCTTTTTGTAATTTATTTTCATTAAAACGTTAGATTTGTATAATTACGTTTTAGAATTATTGAGTGTGCGTAGAACGTTGCGACTGTTGTTTATAAATGTCATTTATTTCCAATTTCGTGTATGGCTGTAAGCAGTTTTAAGTTGTAACCAGCTCGTAACTTATTGCATCTGTAGAAAATGATGAAGATATTCCTAAAGACGTTAAGATTGTGAATGAGCAAGTTATTTTAGCGTATGTTCAGGAGTTATAGCGGTCTTTTGTACCTTCTTCTATTTGGAGTTGAAGGCTTGCTTGCTGCTGAATTGTGTGACAAACGACACTTTGACGTTTGGCACACAATTTAGCAGGCCGTGGTCTTTACGGACACTTTTTACGGCCGGCGGCCGTAATAGCTATTAACATATCTAGGAATGTTATGAGTATCATAACTGCCACAGATGTTGTATTGAAATCCGAGCTCGCAGAGCGAGGATTTTAAAACATCTGAGGCTGTTATGATTTATAACATCCGTGATTTGTTCAATAGTTTATCGGTTGCTGTATGGTTATGGTTGCCATGTACGGTAATGGACTGTTACTGTACAGTTCAGTTATGATTTAGTTACCAGCCTACTTTTGTATATGTAAACAAGGGATTAATATCCTGCAACCGATAAAGAGGTTGCTTACATAGTAGTAAACAGTCCTTAAAGAAAGTAGGTATTACAAAAATATTTTTTCGCATTTTGTATATTAATGTGCTATTTTACTAAATTCAAAATCGCTTAATAAAGTGGCACTTTGGTGCATAGATGTGTCACTTTACTATATGGTAATTTCACTGTCAAATTCGAGGTTAGCAGGTTAGGTTTTGTGTCAGTTTGTGTCAAAACTGAAGGAAAACCTAACCTGATAACCTCTAATTTGACATAGCCTTACAGTGCCACCAACATATTATTCGTACGTTTTAACTTTTACAGTCGCCTTTTTTAATGGACATGTGGTATAATGCTTTTATATAAATGTTTGTTTATAAATACTAATACAAAATGCGAAAAAATAGTAGACACACTTCGTAAGAAAAGTAGTTTTACTAAACTTATATAGCTTTTTAAGTTACTCGCTCGCTTTGCTCGCTCGTACTCAATCAAGCTATATTCGTTTAGTAACACTTACTTTTCTAAACTTGTTGTGTGATATACTATTTTAGCATAGTAATCAATAATCATGAAAGTCGCCTTTTTAACCAAAAATTGCAAAAAACGGTAATACTGAAATCAATACCATATTAGACCTCTCAGCATTGGAAAAATTCATTTTCTGATATTTTTCAAAAAGATGACATGACATTAACATAAATATTAATAAGAACAAGTTTTTAATTAGTGCATTCATTCAAACTTATCTGTAACTCTCGAACTTTTTTAGAAAAACTTTAACCTTTAACCTTTAATCGTGACCAAATTCCAAATGGAAGATTTGGTGATTTGCTCACGAACATATCGTTGCCATGTTGCTGTGTAAGTTTTTCGTAGCTACCGATGATGACAGCTTGGCTGTCGAAATACGTATTTAGCAGTTGTTCAATATTTGTGTGGTAAGGGGTTTTAACGAATTTGTGATATTTTCAAACCACAGGCTCCGGCACTGTTTTAGTCGTGTATAATACCATTTTTTTTCTATAGCAAAAACTTTAACAATTTCAAAAGAAAATAAGAAAAGTCAATCACATTTTAAAATCTCAGTCTAGCTACTGATTGGGTTGCTAGGATAATACCAAGCTGTAATTTTTAATTTAAATAAAAGTTAGAAAATTAAATTACTTTTTCTACTCCTGTAACTAAAATGGCATTTAACATACTAACATACACGTCGCTAAGTGACCTTTTAATCACGCCTTCATAACCCTTGACTAAAGAGCCTCTTAGTCATGGGTTGAAGTTAGCAACAATGTTTTAGTCATGGGGTGAAGTTAGGTTCAAACAGTATTTGCGTTATTGGCCACAGCCAAAACTAAAAACAAGTTAGTTTTCAACAGTCAACATTGACATTTGTCAAGCATAATTTAACCTAACATAAAATTCAAAATCTTAATGAAATAATATGATGTTATACTGACTAAATTTGTGGTCGTAGAAAAATTATAGTATGTAACACATTATATAAACTCGTCTAGACACTCGTTTATTAAATACTCCCTGCGCTACGCTCCGGTCGTCCCTAAAAAAACTCATGACTAAAGTGACGTTTATAAAACTTGTTACATAAGATACTATTATCTACCCTTGATGTTAAAGTGCTACTTTATCTACCCTTGCTGTTAAAGTAAAACTTGACCTTTTGTTTTGAGTCAATTAGAGCACACTTTAACATTTGTTATAGAAAAAGATATATTTTTATCTAAATTTTTGTTTAACTCTAATGAGTTACCCAATAGATTTATAAAATATTTCTGTTACGCTTTGAGACACCCCACTCCGTATAATTATTTGATATGCACACATTTTTCAAACTGTTAATTGTTCCATAGGTTGATTAACAGCAAAACACATTATCAAAAACAATTATTGACATTTTTTAAAAAACTTCAAACTTACCAGTTACATGTTGGGCGAGGAACGCTACCTGCAGGCATGTATGCGTAACTGTTGCGTTCCAAACCCCTCTCCAAGGATCGACATTTTGAGGTTCCTAGAAATAATACGGACACAAATATAATGTCACGTAACTGTTTTAAAAGGCCGATTTACATTTAAGCAAGACGGTGCAATGCAATGCAAGATGAAGAATTGTATGTAAAAATTAATATTGGTTGTCACTTTACATTTATGCAAGTCAGGTGCAACACATGACGTTTGTAAACAAGTCTACCAACTACCAATGCATAAAAGTGCATATCTTTTTGACAACAATATTAAAATAAAATTGCAGTAATACGTTCGTGGTCATTTTAATTTTATATTAAAACAGTGGTTTCAGCAAGTGTTTTAAGTTGTTTATCAAATTCCATAAGTGAAAAGTTAGTTCACCGTTACTTTCAATTTGAATGTTTGGTAACAAACTTTTTTACAAAAACAAATTACTAGAATTGCATGCGACTTGCAATAAAATTAGAACCGGCTCTAATCGTTTCGTCTTGCATCAGCTGATTGTAAAAATTGCCTTGACGCCATTTTCGTCTTGCCTTGCATTGCATTGCGAAAGAATTGCTTAATGTAAAGCGGCCTTTAAGTAAAACTAACACATGTTATAATAACAACCATGTCTCGCTTTCAATGAGAATGTGTTTAACTATTTTTATCTTCATCGGTGTTGTTATTGTCAAATTAATTTTAGTATCGTTAAGAGCTTCATTAGCGTACTCTTTTTATATAAAAAAATCTGGTGTAGTACACGCACACAACTTCATTTTAAAGTGATCTTATAATTTGATTTTTAATTTTTGTCAATAGTTTTCAAAAATTACAAATTCTACAGAAACCGTACAAAATAGAGTGTTAGTTCAAGAGACAAATTTTCTCTAGAATTTTAAGCTGAATGCAAAAATGTAATAATATACCAGATGTTCTATATTAAAATAGGAGTTAATAAAAAAAATACGAAAAAAACAAAAGAAACCCATTTTAGAGGTATTCAACAGGAAAATCACCTATCTCACATCAATACACATTAAAAAAGTAATAAAAATGTAAAGTTTGAAAAAAATCTTTAGAGCCGTTTTGAAAAAATCGAAAAAAACTGAAAAATCAGAAGAGTGAACACCATACTTCCGGTTATGCGATTTTCTTCAAAAGCTTGCTGTCGCGTACACTTAACTTATATATCAAGTTTCAACGGCATACCTCTTTTCGTTTTTGAGATATTCTGTTTACAGACACACACACACACAGACGCACAGACAGGCAGACAGACCAATAAACAAAAACATGTTTTTTTGGGTTCAAGGGGCTCTAAAACGTGAAGATCTGTTGAAAACTTAGAATGTTTGGGGCGAATCCAATACTTCCTTTATCGTAAAAGAAAGTAAAAATACATTGAACCAGAATTTATTGATGAAAATAAAATATTGAACAATACATGTTTGCTTATGGCACTTAACGAGACTAGTTTGATTGCCGCAAAACTCGGCTCACCGCCTCGTTTTGGCAAACAAACTCGTTTCGTTAAGATGCTTATAATCAAACTTGTATTTGAATTAATGCTCTTATGAGATTATATGTGAAAATTTATCAGAAACTTTTTGAACATTTTTCTTATAACTGATGAAGTCCTAAGTCAGTAATTGTACTTAGGTTATTAATCATTTCACGTGAAAAGAAATTTAGAGTACAGACTAATGTTGTATTCGTGTATTGACTGCAACGCGCCAATTGACGCGTAAAACGTCAGTAAAGATAACAAAATTAGAATTATGTTCAAACGCTGGGGGAGAGATTGTCAATTTAAAAATTCCCAAAAATTAATTGTAAATCTGAATGTTCTGTATATTCCTACGTTTTTAATCGTACAACACAACCAATAACACAAACTTTATGAATAATAATACACTGCTAGAGCCTGTGGTTTTAATATGACGCAAATAGCTGTCGAAATACGTATTTCGCAGTTGTTAAACATTTGTGTAGTTAGGGATTTGTAACGAATTGGTTCATGAATAAT
Source organism: Agriotes lineatus (assembly GCA_940337035.1). Classification (NCBI taxonomy): domain Eukaryota; kingdom Metazoa; phylum Arthropoda; class Insecta; order Coleoptera; family Elateridae; genus Agriotes; species Agriotes lineatus. The sequence continues at coordinate 12,694 of CALNHX010003086.1, read as the reverse complement.
GTTTTGTTTTCAGAATTAACTTGTGTTGTTATTACGTGTCAAGTATATTACGAACTATATTGTTGACGGTAGTGATTAGCATTTATAATGCAAAAAATATAATTATAATTAAACATTACAGGGATAACGTAAAACTTAATTAAAATTTGAAACTTTTAGGCAAAATAGTATATTTCAAACCAACGTAAGAAAGTGCAGTCTTGCATACCGAGCGCATAGTTTATAAACCGAGCCGAAGACGAGGTTTATAATTGCGCAAGGTATGCAAGAGCACTTTCTTAACGAAGTTCGAATACTATTTTTTTCCCAGCCGGCGTCAGTGGAGCAAAATTTGACACTATAAAAATAATTCAACAGACTGTTACTGCCAGTCTTATAAAGGCCACTAATCTGACGTTAACTTTAATTCGCTGTTAAAATAAACAAAAGCGCATCAAAACGTCAGTGCTTATGACATTTTATTCATTAGTAAACAGATTTTGATGCGCTTTTGTTTATTTTAACAGCGAATTAAAGTTAACGTCAGATTAGTGGCCTTTATAAGACCGGCAGTTAAAGTTGTTAAAGGTGACAATATCCTGTAAAATATGCAGCATGTTTTCCGATTTTATGCTGTTCTCAAAATGTTTCTAAACAGTTTTATTCATAAGTAACTCTAAAAACTTAAAAATTTTGTCGTTAAAAAATCGCTTTACTATTTATAGGTACTTTTTGAGGTTATGTCCACTGACGTCAAACTGTCAAAGCAGTTTTAGTTGGATTAAAAAAAAAGCGCGGGCGCGCACAGTGATTTTTAGCCTCCCCTGTCGTGAGTACGCATGCGCGAGATGTTAATTTAATTCATTCCAATGCAGGGCCACTTAAGGTTTCGTACTTGCCTGCATCAAAAGGATGTGAACACTCACAGAATGCATTCCGAATTCCTCGTATAAACAGACTGTAACACAAGTAATAAAGTCAATTATCCGTCAACTATCAATATGTCAGCTGTCAAAATCAGCACGCGTCATCAGTCAGCTAACATGCGGTACAGTTTCTTCATAAAAATTACATGATTTACTTTCTTACCTAAGTGAGAAAAACGAACTTTCATATCTCAGATGAGGTGAGCAATGCCTACTATTCTAACAGGCTGGGAAAAAAAATACTTTACTAGGAGACATTTTAAACTAGTCTAATTTTATAAAACAACTCAAAATAAAAAGAACAAGAGGGAATAAGAAGCAGAGAAAAATTGCTGTTTGTTATCTATTCTTTCGAAAGTATGATCCAAAACTATCGTATTTTCATATAGTATGGCTATGGAATACTTCCTAATTTATGAATGAAACTAAGTTTATACTTAAACTTGACAGTTGATTTTTAAGTGAGTTATAGTTGAATTCATAAATTAGGAACTATTCTAGAGTCACACTAGATGAAAATAATTTTTGATCATACTATTATTATGCAGTGCTTTCGTAAAGTAGTAGATAAATTCGTTAAAAATTCAAGGAAAAACTTTTGGAAAAAACGCTGGGACCCGTTGATTTTTATTTTTATTGGCGCATTTTTTCAAATAAAATATATATATAGCAAACAAACAATTTTAAAAACTTGCCAAAACAAGGATTTTCTTCTTTTTTGGAACTTGGAACTATTGAATTTATAAGATTTTGTAAACTTTGTGTAAACTGAAGAAGACAAAAGTCGAAATATATTTTACTCCATGTTTTTTATAATAAATATAAAAGGAAAAAAATTAACTGCCAAAAGTTTTTCTAAAAATAATATAACTAATGAAACAGCTGTAAAATAACATTATTAAACGCCCTAATGTTTTGTAAATAGTGCATTGAACGTACCTGATTTTCGTATATAATAGGTATGTACAATAATAAATAAAATTACCTTAAATCGCAAAGCGCCTACAGGTGGTTTTGCATATGGAATTCCTTCAAAAGCTGAGTAGGTACGACCATTATATGATTGTTTATAATATCCTCTAACTGATCCCAAAGAAGTTTGAACTACTGGCCGGTCACTTCCAAATATTGATACTACCAGAAAAAATACTATGTAACCTTTATAAGTATAAATAGAATAACGCTAATAAAATTACTCAAGCTAAGTGGATTCACCTTTTAAACTATATTCTTTTTTATATTTGACGTCGACGGATGCCAAAACAGACCACGGGTAACATGATCATGGACACCCCGATCTTTTCTTTATTTTTGAAGATAAATGTTTCAAACTCGGCACATATTATGTACATAATAAAGGTCACTTCTTGACGTAAAAGTTATTTTTTACAGTGCGGTTTCAGCTAAAGTAATGCCAATTTTTTATTGTCAAATAAAACGTACTGCCTAAATTATGTCATTTATGAGTAAACAATGTTTTTCAAAATAATTTTTGGGATAAAACTTATTTTCTTTCAAATGGAACCATATTGGTACCAAGGTACCATTCAATACTACCATTAATAATTTAAAAATCCAAAGATGGTATGACTTTCGCTCAACCAGAAAGTCAAAAAGTTACATTTGTTAAGTACATACGATGTGCCTAGTTTCAAAATAGCATATTACGGTATTATACAGGGTGTAGAAATGCTTTACGCACCATAGGATTTCAATGGTAATTTCTTCATATGACAATATTTGCTTCCCTAATTATTTAGAGCAAACTTGTATTGAAGTTTTTTGTAGAGAAAAAAATTCTGTATCCATTTATGCCAGCATTTGTCATTTTCCGTTTCGGAAAACCAAAAATTTAAAGAAATAAAATACCATTTTTAGACAAATCAGTGCTGCCTTGAAATTAGTTTGCTGTTTATTTGTTTGCATCTGTCAAATGTAACGGCAACCAAATAAACAGCAAACTAATTTGTTGATGCTTTGAGATGATTTAGTAATTTCAAGGCACCGCTGATTTGTCTAAAAATGGTATTTATTTCTTTAAATTTTCGCTTTTCCGAAATGTAAAATGACAAATTCTGGCTTAAATGGATACAAATTTTTTTTCTCAACAAAAAAACTTCAATACAAGTATTCTCTAAATAATTAGGGAAGCAAAATATTTTCATATGAAGAAATTACCATTGAAACCCCTATGGGGAGTAAAGCATTTCTACACCCTGTATGTAGAACTAGTTTAGAAAAGTGATGCTTTACGTACCCAATGAGTATAGCTCGTGTGAGTACGAGCGTTAGCGGTACCTTTTTTGTGATGTAATAAATAATGTGAGCAACAGACACAGGATGAAAATTTTTTCCTTTGATAATTTTAAAACGTTTTGCTTCAAAACTTTCATTTACAAAACCTTTTACATATATGTATTTATTTTTGGATTTTTTACAACTCATAACTCAATTACCCCTTATTGGATCAAGATCAAACTTAACGTGATACAGTCTCATTAATTTTCTCAAAACCACATGTAACTGAAATTGGACCTATACGTAAAGGGGGGAGGGGTTGTTACCCTACTTCTAGTTGACATTAAGAGTTATATTTTTAGCTAATATTTGGAACCGTAGGTACAATATCTTAGGATATATTTTAATTTTACATAAAAAGGTATACCGGATTTGTATCTAAAAATACAATGGTTTCCAAGATAATGATATTTGAAGTTGCTCTTAAGCTTAGAGTAATATTTTCAGTAGAGATGTGTCACTTGAGATATCATGGTTTATAATTCGAGCATTCCATTAAAATTACTTTTAACAAGTATTATTATTATTGTTAAAAATGTGTCACCGTAACGAATTTTTAAATTAGGTATGATTTGCATTTATTCCGAAAAGCAATTTTGTGGACATAACTTAAAATATAAGATATCGTAGCTGCGGCTCCAAAATTCTTAAGAAGGATTTTTTCAAAGGCATAATTTGACTCTATTGCTTATTTTGGTGAGAATAGCATTCCAGATGGTATTCCATTCATTCGGAACACCCTATATATATCGGGTGATCAACATTTATGAATGCAACATGTTTACTATACTTGATATTTTACTTTTAAGTGGCTGATACAACAGTATGATCAAAAACCTGTAGGTATCCTCTAGAGGGCTGTGGAATTGTTTTGCTATAAAGTATGTTGGCAGTAGTGGTAGTAAAAGTCACATTGACATTTTATATCTGTCAGTTTAAGGTTATATCAGTAATATCATTTTAACGAATACATAATACATAAAAATGTTAATATTATAAACCAGCTACGGCTGTTCAAAGTGATTTCCTCCATATTCCATACACACCACCACTTTGTGTTCAGTATTAATATTCTGTCAATGTTAACCGATTCTGTCTAATTGTATAGGTTAAATTTTTAAGTACCTTTATTCTCCACTGTCAACATAAATTATTTTTTTTTAAAATCACAGCCCTTTCAAGGATTCAAATTTTCAATCATACGGTAGTTGCATTTATAAATTAGAAACTATATCAGGACTGGAAGACTTTTTGACCACCCATTATTATTTGATGTGCTTATACCATTAGCATTTTGAATTTATTATGTTCAAGGTTTTGGATTAATAAAGAATGTAGCAGAAATATTCTGTATAATAACAAACCCGTTATATAATTTATAACTCTGCATTTTTAAACATATATTTCATCTAATTACTTACCCACTAAAACTAAGAAGCACAGAATACATATCCAATTCATCTTGAGAAAGGCCCTGCTGCTTTAAATTAATGTTACTTCTACAACACTACTAGTTTCCTGAATTATAATCCGTTTATTGTCGTTTGTCGTTTATTAGAGTTACTAAGAACATTTATATCAGTTAAATGTACATAGCACAATGTAGATAGGTGGTCAGAGCCGGACTAATAGAATAAATTTTCTAAGTGCTTACCAGAATTTTTGTAATTTATAATCGCTCTTGCGATATTGTTATTAATGCACCAAAATCGTGTCCAATATGTCATTTTGTAAAACTTTTTACTCTTTAAAAACGTGTAGAGCTTATGATGAAGTATTATTTGTTTCTGTGAAGTTGCACAAAATATGCAAATGCAAATACGTAAACGTTGTTTCTGGATAACAGGATGATGGATAATTACTTTATGATGTACGGTAATTTGTATGTAATGCGTTGACAGCGAAAGGATTACAATTAATAAATTCTAAAATATATAATGACACTGGTTTACTTACCCTTGGCCAACTCTTACGTATATAGTAGATGTTTTATTATGCTTCAAGTTTTCAAGTAATGTACGTTCATGATATAATTTTAATAGTTGTTAATCTTCATAACTGTGAAAAACGTGCTAAAGATTGACCTGTTCTTTGTCGAACACATTACTACTGTTGCGTCTTTTAATTTTTCTTATAATCCGTCTCTGTGTACATGACTAATATGAGAAATACTGTAAAAACAGTCAAGGTTGTTACATAACTTCGATCAGCTTTGCTGAGTAATCTAATCTTTTTTCCGAGTAACTTTTCGCTGGGTAAACTTTACTAGGTTTGAGAAAATCATTGTCATAACCTTGAGTTTCTAAATTGTGCTCACGTACTACGCTATGCGTAAAGTTGTAACAGCACTTATTCATTATCATTATCTGATTAATTGAAAATGATTGTCATGATTTATGAGAAATGTTATAAATTAGGTATTATTTTTATGAAATTTGCCATATGCGGTAGTCGTCGAAAAAAGCTCCTTCCCGTGCATAAATCAAGTATACACATTTTCAAGTATTTGTGCATTTTAAATTGGTTTTGAGTATGATGACAGTACCAGTTAACTGCAGCTACTAAATATACTACTACTTGAATCTGCACAGGAAAAAATAGGTGTATGAGATTTTTTCGGCGACGACCGTATATTCACATTTGTTATCAGTTTCATTTTTTATTTTTATTTTATTCCAACGGGAAAATGGTTAGTAATTAACTGAGACAACATACATATTTACTTTTTTAAATTAATTTCAAAAAGTAGGCTTTTTTGAATTAATTTCGGTGTGTGAAGTGCCACTTTTTTGCACTAAGTGAAAAAAAGTGACACTTTGCTTTTAATTCAGGAATGAACGATTTTAAATAGACGCTTCTTTAGTTACCAGAACTGACCAACGCACTTCACTAAAATGAAGGCAAATAATAGTAATTTACGATACAAGTGCGTACAGCTACTCTTTAAGTCTCGATTGAGTGATCTAGATAATAGTTATTACATTAGAAGTGCGGTATGTCGCATTTTACAGCGCGAGGTTTTAATTTTGAAGCAGAGTGCTTCAATAAAACCGAGCTGACTCGAGTTAGCGTGTTGCACTTCTAACACTTGTGATCTAAATAACTATTTTCGACAACCGTCAAAAAAGGGACACTCGCGCATCGCTATCAATACGCGAAGTTTTCCATTTTTTAACGTGGTAAAAAATAGGATATTTATTTACGTTACCATTGACGACGTGAAAAAGGCATTTTGTGCACTAGCGCGCCAAAAATTTTCGCGCACTACGGCGCGAAACCAGTATTGATATTCTTGTTTGACGGTTGTAGAAAAAACATTTGTGTGCAACTGTCAAAAAAAGGCCACTTTTTTTGCTTGATTTTGAGTCGTGAAATAGCACATTTGTTTATAGTAAAATAAAGCCTTGCAACGTAAAAAAAAGACTTTTTTTTACCGGCCGACAAGACTTTTTTTACGGGCCATGATCTTGAATGAAATTAGCTTTTATTAGATAATTCGAACGTTATTTATTAATATGTGATTACAAAACATTGTTAATTATACATATAATAATACCGAACAAAAGATTCTTAATTATTAAAATAAAAATTGAATGTGCTACCGCTAGCATTATTTACATTGATACCAGAGGAAGATGCAGTAGCACTAGTAGAGGCGCAATTTGTTTCATTTAAAATTTTAAATGATGTTGGCAAGCTAGTTGGAGCAATAGAAGTACTGTCTTTTTTTTCTTTATGAAATTTAATATTTTATTACATGTTTTATTTTTTTGCTCAATTGAATTTTCAATATAGTTTTCAGCAACTGTGCTACTCTTCCAATTACCATGACGTTTAATTTCTGTAATATCTGCTCCAGAATCTGCTAAAAGAGTAGCAGATGATCGTCTGAAACAGTGGCCGGTATACATTTTCACATCTGACAGCTTCAGAAATTTAGCAATAATACTTGGAATTTCTCCAATTTTATGTATGCCGACAACGTGGTTAGCACATTTTCCTCTGGTATACCTTAAAAAAAAACGTTGACTAGTCGCGTTAGTAGGACGTAGAGCATAATATTTTCGGTAGAGTTGAATATAATCTTGATGAGTTATTGTGAATGTTCGTTCTTGATGTGTTTTGGAGTCAGGTATGTGTACGACAAGTACGCATCCTCGATCTTCTATATTATTAACAGTCAGCTTTGTCAATTCTTCTCTTCTCATAGCTCCTGAGATTCCAAAAATCATAACTACCTAAAATTTAAACAATTATACACACGTTCAGCGGCATTTTGCTTTAATTACCTTCATTAGCAAATGATTGTCATCATCGGCTTCCTCCAAAAACTGCTTAATCTGCTTTCCTGACAATGTACGTGACTTTTTTGGTCGGTACCCTACTGATTTTTCTTCAAAAAGGGCAGTAGTTTAGGGAATTTACTTATGTCGATATTGTCGTTTATGTTTATCGTAGATTTCAACATGGAATATGCAGACCATGTCGTTGATGGTTTACAATTCTTGTATTTATCGTCGAAATATGCCAAAAGCACACTTTCAGAAATGTTTCTAACCTTTTTCTCGCCACACCAGTCCTTGAATAGTCGATACGTAGCTTCGTAAATTTTTTCGATTTTCAGGTAATAAATTTGAAACTACCTCCTTTGCGGCGATTTGTAACTCCGGTGGAGTATTAGGAAAGCAATCGTCTTCACTTTCACTGCTCATTTTCCTTAAAAAGCACAAAAAACAGCACCACTTTCAATTAAATATGAATGACAATTAATAATAAACAGCAACTACGCAAGCCTAGTTACCATACCAAAGCACACTGCTAAATTTATTTTTATGTAAAGATTCGATCGAAACTTTAATTTTGGTAATTTTTCACAGTTGCACACAAAATTTTGTATGCCACATGGCCGTGAACTATCTTTTTTTATTCGAATGATTATTTGGCTCGGCCTGCGCTCGCCAAATAATATTCATTCTCATAAAAAAAAGTCCTAGTTCACGGCCTTGTAACATAAATAACTATTTTGTATTACGAATGCGAAATGTTTTAGAGCGTTCGAATTACTTTTTGACTCGTCTATCGCGTCGTCAAAAGCAATAACATTCTTACGGTCTAAAATTATAAATTTGCACAATTAATATAAAAATAACATTTTCTGCAACAGTCTTAAAAGTCATTACTTTTAATACCAAAATCTGTCATTGAAGTTGACGTACAAAAAGCGTATGTTCATATGTAACACCTTTTTAGTATTAATAGCTATTTATACAGGGTGGTGACTTGCGCGACGCAGCATAGGGATTTCAATAATACATTTTAATGTTTGATTAATATCGGCTCCCCTATTTTTTTTAATTAAAGTGTAAATAAGTTTTTTGTAGAGAAAAGGTACTGCATCTGTACATACTATTGTTTCCAATTTTCCATTTTCCGAAACCGTAGAGATCAACGAAATAAAAATGCAATTTAAAAAAAAATCATTGTTTTCTTGAAATTATGTAACCAAACAACATGTACAGTCGTGTGCAAATAAATCTGGGACAGTGGTTTTTTCACATGCAGATTCAGTTAAGAATTAAAGAATATCTCATGGATTTCCTGCTATCAGAAGAGTTACATTAACTTTAACAGGCACTGAAACCCCGTAACTCTCTCTGATAAGAGGAAATCCATGGAAATATTCTTCAATTCTTAACTGAATCTGCATGTGAAAAAAACACTGTCCCAGATTTATTTGCACACGACTGTACATTTACGTTTGTCTTTGCTGTGTGACGTTTATAACTGCTTATTAAATTCTGTTCTCATTAAAATGTATCCCGTTTTTTCTAGAGAAAATGCTTGTAGTATCTCTACATACACTGCTCCTACACTTACAAGCCATGCTGTTAGACTTGGCAACATTGCATCTCTGTCAGTTGGTGGTCCTAAATTACAATACTCCCATTTGAAATAATTTTGCTTTAAAGAGCACAGTTTTACTCTTTATCAAATTTTACTCTGTAATTAACTAAAGATAAGCTTCTGTAATGGTGACATTATTTACATAGTCAAGTAATACAAACAGTAACAACAGTATATTTATAAAATAAAACAACCTAACCTATGTAACATATGTATAAAAGAACATTTCTGTAATTATTTTAAAGTTTGTAACTTTCTATACACTACTGCTGATTGAGAGTACAACATTAATGCAAAAACTATGGTGCTACTGTTGTAAATAATCTTATTTGAACATAATAAACTTATCTGCTCGGTAACATCTAAATTTGTGTGACGCAATTGTTCCATAAACTTCAAAAAACTGCTGGTGTCATCACTTAAAAACACTTTCACTGTTTGTGCATGTCTTTCCAATATTTGTCTTCTTCTACATTCAGGATTTGTCCTTTCTTGAGGCGCTTTCGACGACAATATGTTGGTAAATTTGGAAATTACGCTTGGGACAGCTTTGTCAGCTAATTGAGGGTAATGCATCAACAGTTCTGCATTTCCCCACTCTCATTCTAACGTTTTCAAATGTATTTTCCATTAAAATGTATTTCACACACGATAGAACTTTTTGTTAGGGTCCAACGTTCTCGTGCTGTTGCACGAAGCCATGCGTTCTTTCGGATCTCGTTCATTTGAAAAGAAAATGTGCTGGCGTTTGCATACGATGTCTTTGAAGGTACTGTTGTGGTTGGTACACAGCGTCTTCGTGCATTCTAATTATAAAATTAAAAGTTACAAGAAATGCCCTAAAACTGAGGTTAGGTTGTTACTTACCTGAGTGAAATACTTAATAAACCCCATGAATTCTAGCAACAATTTTACATGCACTTATCACGGAACAGTACAGTAATATCGTTACCGGAAAGTTTACCGAATCTCAATTTATCGAACGCAATTGACCGAACTCAATTGATCGAAAATCAATTTATCGAAAACGCAATTTACCGAAACGCAATTTATCGAATCACAATTTATCGAATGGCAATTTATCGAATCCGAAATATGAAATGTTAAAATAAATACTACTCCGAAATATGAAATGTTAAAATAAATACTACTGTAAAGCCTGTTAGCGTTACTCAGAAGAACACCACGTGGAGGTCGGCTTACTAATCTTCCTTTTTAATATATTTGCTTGTTTTTACATTCTCCAGATTTTTTAGTTTTAATTTGGAGTGGTAAGATGATTCGAATCTCAACGAGTAAGATTCGAGTACTGGTTCAGATTCAGATACCATTACAGACCTAAAATTGCATTTTTTCTCCGAACTGTATTATTCTGAAAATACTTAAATTGCAAGAATTCTTTCTTTTGTAAAATTCTTACGGTAATTATCGTTAATCGCAGTATAATTACTTACTAGGGGTAAGATCTAAGAATCTATTAGTGAAAGCGCATGCTTGCAAGAATTCTTTCTTTTGTAAAATTCTTACGGTAATTATCGTTAATCGCTGTATAATTACTTACTAGGAGTATAAATTTCTTGTCCCTTATGGAAGAATATTCATTTGCTATTTTTACATTCTGTGAAGTGCAACTCAAATTTGACACAATGCCTTTAGAATTTATAAATAGTGAAAAGGGCAAGAAAAAATTACATGTGGACGGACATTTATATTACCAAGATAAGAAAGCTGAGACGACAATTTATTGGAGATGTGAAAACTACAGAAAGAGAAAATGTGGGGCTCGTGTTATTACAATTGAAGATGAAGTGAGTAAAAAAAGTGGCAATCATAACCATACTGCAGACGCAGCGCATGTAGAAGTAAGTCAAGTTATGGATAACATCCGTAGCAGTGCTAAACTTACTCAGGACGCACCTCACTACATGTGTCCAATGCTTCAGCAACAGTTAGTCAAGCAGCTGCAACCCAACTTTCAAGGGTAGACAATATAAAAAGGACAATACGAAATATCCGTCAAAAGCAGAATGGTGCTCCAGCGTTACCAACTGATCGCAGTACTATCGTTTTTCCCCAAGAATTTACGATCACCAAACGTGGGGAACCGTTTTTATCGTTTGATTCTGGTGCTGCACAAGATCGAATTGTAATATTTAGTACGAGGAACAACCTACAACTTTTGGCCGAGTCCCCGCATTGGTATGCCGACGGTACATTTAAAACAGTCCCACATCTTTTTCATCAGTTATATACTATTCATGGATTAAAGCAAAATAACGCCATACCTTTGTTATATGCGTTGCTACCTGACAAAACAGAAGGTACATATGCTCGATTATTAAGAGAAATAAAAGAATTGCAACCCCTTGTTGCACCATCAACTATAATGACAGATTTTGAACGTGCCATGGTTAATGCAATAACCAGTGAATTCCCTCACTCAACGCAGCGTGGTTGCTTTTTTCATTTTTGCCAATGTATCTATCGCCAAATCCAGTTACACGGTTTAAAAGCAAGATATGAAACAGATGCAGATTTCGCGCTAACAGCGAGACTACTTTCTGCAATAGCATTTGTTCCTACCCAATATGTGATCGAAGCTTTTGAAACGTTATGTGACGATGATACTCTGCCACCAGAATTGCAACCTGTTGTGGATTACTTTGAGGATACGTGGATAGGACGTCCACATAGACGCCATCGTCGTGAACCACGATTTTCACACATTTTATGGAATTGTTTTGATGCAGTAGTTCAGGGGTCGGCAACCTTTTTCGGACGGCGGGCCATTTTCAAAATATTTTTTTTTATGCGGGCCGCACATTCAAATGTAACTTAAATAGTGCTTTTATATCATATACGAGTAAAAATAAATATAGAAAAAATTTATTTTTTATTGACATGCTATAATTACAATAATGTTAGAGAACAAAAATTTTACAATTCTTAAAAGGGAAAAAGAAGAAAATACAATTCCAATTAAATATGTATAAATATGTGAATATAAAATATATAAATATAAAAAATATAAAATATTGTAGTGAAACGTCATACGGCTGTCAACATGAAAGCACATATGAACATACAGTAGCAAACTAGCGAAATGAAAGAATTAGTGATGGGCCTATCCGGAATGAATAATTGGAAAGTTTCCGATTGTTCAAAAAATCGGAAGGTTCCTATTATTTCGGAACTTTTCGGAATTCGATTATTTTACTGTTCGGTGCACAAAATTCGGAACTTTCGGAATTCGATTATTTTACTATTCGGTACACAAAATGAGAAAACGAAATGCCAATTTGAACTGAACGGAATACGGAATGTTGTATTGACTCACTTGACTGCTATATGCTGGTTGGCGAATGTCGACGGGTCGCGCCGTGTGCGCATGTGTATGATACGTGAATGGCACTAATGGCAGTGGTATTTCGTAGATTAATTATTAGATAGTACACCTACAGACTTCAAATTCAAGTATTGTTTTATACTATCTATTATGTACTTTATGTGCTATTAAACTTTAAAATATCACTACCATTTTCCGACAATCTATTAACGTAACTACTGTAATAATTTGAAAAAAATAT